>WSFP011451506.1:0-19679 GCA_009831015.1 Picea engelmannii
ATAATCATGGGCTTCTCATGGAAAAGGTTAAGCAAGATTAAGCAAGATTAAGCAGGGAATTGATGAAAGAATAGGCTGAAGATTGTGTGAAGAATCTTGTTTCTAGTGATGCTTGAGGCCACCATTTTCCCATCAAGATTTTGTGGATTATCTTCATGAGAATTTCGAAGCAAGTGTATGTGCATGTTGGAACGAAGGACCACTTAAAGGGAACTTGAAACATCAAGGCAATTCGGTTGTATCTTCTACTTTTCATTAATATAATACGGTGGCGCATCTCTTTCCCATAAAATGATTAGTATTTTATTACATGATTCCTTGATCACATGTTTAGGTTGTCATTGAATTCTACTATTGTTGCTTTCACGTTGGTTGGTTTGTGTTGTCACAGATTTGATTCCAAAAGAGCACTGGAGTGAAGTAGGGACAACAAATATATAAGGAAGTGATTCATAAGGTATGTTATCTATTCCTCCTTTGGTAGTAAACTCAATGATCACAACTTAGGGAAAGCATCTTGTTCTATCTCATTTTGTTCTAGATCTAGGTGGATCTAGGGGGATTAGTTCATGTCCGCATCTACCGATTTACCCAATAAAAAAATTGGCAACTCCGCTGGGGAAGAACAACTTGATTGTGGTTTTTTGTTGGCCATTTTCTTTTGACCTATTCTTTTTACTTGAGATTAGTCTCTAAGTCTGTGGGAGATCGATTCAGACTCTCTGTGTTTGAAAGTCCACTTAGATGCTTTCCCCTTTCTCCAAATTTCTTGTTTTTTCAAACACTTTTGCACTGCACCTTACAGATATACTATGGAAACCTTTGATTTCCTCACCCTGGTGATTTATTTCAGTGTGGTATTTCTGCACCCTATCTGTTTCTGGCCTACGTAAACTCTTCATTTCCACACTATGTTATACTGCCAGACTACGGTGGCGTTTGAGAAAAATTTTGGGTTGGGTTTTGGCCTCTGTTGATACCTAGTTTTTCTTTAGTTCGCTGGGAAAGGATTTTTAATGCCAGTTCTTGACTTTTTCTGACTGTTTAGACTTTCTCTTGATTGGTTTTGGAGATCGAACACCTCTCTTTTGATCTTTTTTCAATTTTTGTTTTTGATTTTTATCGTCAAGGTTATAATCTCTGGATTTGTGTCTGAGTGCTTTCTCGATTAAAAATCTTCGATTGGATTTGAAGTTTTAGGTTGGTTACACATTCTGGATTGTTTAATGATAAAAAAACCATTTTTTTTTTCACATTTGAAAAAACATTTTCTTGTCATTTTTTATTTTTATCTCCATTGAAAGATCGATTTGGGTGATTGTTGAGTGTTTTGTTTTCATTGATTGCTTATCCTTTCTTAGTTCCATCCCTGTTTTGGCTTTTGAAAGGAAAAAGTTAAAGTCTTACAGTCTTTTAGGTAATCATTTATACGGAAAATATCGGCATTCAAAAAATTGAAAAAGAATGAATAGTGAAATTACATTGTTGATGATTGTTTGGTATTACATTCGAAGAAAAGGAATTGTACGTCGTAGTTCACATTGTTCCAAAAAAATGCCTTCTCCCTACTGTAGATAGAATTCATTGAATGAAAGTTTGCATCATTAATTTATGTTTGCACGTTATTGGATCAAAGTCTTACACAACATTGGTTTCATTTCCGTCTACCTCTTAAGTAACAACAACCTCTTAAAAACATTGTGAAATTTAAAACTCAAGTAGTAACTTTTATTTTCTAGGGCTCTTTTACCCCAACATTAGCTAGGCTAGAGCTTTGGAATAGGCAGTGAGACACATTCTCCAAATCAAAAAACACACAATAGCATCTTGTGATAAGGAGTTTTCAAATCCATTGGCAACATTTTGTCCTGGGAATCCCTTCTCACATAAGGGTCAAACCTGAGGTCGCATTAAGACCGGTAGAGTTACTCACCCTGCTTTGTTGGTCTTGGTTTAGAGATTGTACATATTATGGGGGTCACTTAAAAGGTATACCCACAATGATGAGTGGAATCCTTTTGAGTTGATTTTGGGCTAGATACCCTCCCTTTGCATGTGGATCGGACTGTCGACTGTTTCCCCAGGAATCACTGTTGTTTTTGGTAACCTTAGAAGCCTATATTCTTAGGGTCTCACACAAGGTGACTATGGAGGGGAAAGTCTTCATGGTACCTAGAATCAACATTGGCCAAACTCACTCGGTATCCTTAGAGGGTATACCCATGATTATGTGTGGGATATTGCACCAAGGTGTAAGTCTGTTAAGCAAGTTGTCAACATAAATTTTCCACCCGCACTATCCTAGCCCTTTCTTGTCTTGACTTCGCGATGTTGGACTTCATCACCAACTAGTGATTTTGAAATAAGAAGGTTTTGTTTGCTTGGTTTGACTCCTAGATTTTATTAGCGAGTGTTGTTGTTTTCTATAGTCGGCCATAAAGTTTCTTCGTAAAGTATTTTGTTCAGGCAATATTGACCCTCCACGTCGTTCACGTAGAATGCAAGGCCTACCCCCAGAAGATCTGGAAGGTTCTCAACCCTTGCCTACCAACTCATTGGAGGGCTCTCCTCAACAGAGTGAGGTCCAAGACACTGCCATTCCACGAGTGGAAAGAACTGAATCTTTAGACCAATTCTGAGTTTTTGATTCTCTAGAGTCTTTTCGGCTTCCTCGCAATTCCAAGAGACATATTTTTTGGCTAAATTCATCCGGAGACCTTGTTGTTCAAACTTATGGAATACCAACCGGACCTTTCGCAGGCCCTGAAGGCTAAGATCCATTTTGGACTATTGACATATCTAGACGAGATCTTTTTGGCGCTGGGAAAAGTGTTGGTATACTTGGCATATCCGAGCCACCCAAAACGTCTGTTGTAGACACAATATCCCTAGAACATTCTCTCATTACAACTACATATTTGTTCGCTAGTTTAGATGCCCAGTTAGTAAATCCTAACTCGACCATCCCCCTTCAGATGGACCATTTTACAATGGTCCCAAATGCTACGACTATTCCCACCCGGAATACGGTGGCTGGCCAAGCTCCCATTGGCACACCACTTTCTCCTGGACTTACCCCATCGCTTCCCCCTAGATATCATGCGTTAAATGCTTCTATCCCTATCCCTACTCAGGTTCCATATGGAGCATCTGGAGTTTTTTCTCCTCCTAGGAACAATCCAGTTGTCGGTTTTATTCCGACACTACCCTAGCCTCCCTCCAGAGGGTCTTATCTACCTTTCACCAGAGGATCCGACCCTATTGGCATTACTCAGTCTTTCACACCTAATTATCATATTCATGTTAGTGGACCATTTAACCCTAGGGGCCAACCCCCATCTAGAAGCCAAACTCCAATTGGGATACAACCTCCAGTTGGAGGACAACCCCCACCTACCCCACCTTATGGACAAAACATACCAGCATCTTTGGCCCAGTATTGGAATTTTCTTACCCAGGGAAATACTCAATTGACTAGCGGGAAACAGCCTCAAGTCAACTCTTTCATACCCCCTAGTACTAGCCAACCATACCCCGGGACTTCAAATCCCATTTGGGGTTCGAACGTTCAATCTAGTGTCCCTTTCCAAGGGAACATCCCTAATCAGTACAACCCCATGGGCTACCTGCCTCCACACCCACAACTGAATCTGCCAGGATCTTCACATCATATGCAAACTGCTTACGGTCCTACTGGTATACCAACGGGACTTCCTCTCCAAAGTCACCAGTACACTCACATGAATAGACAGTTACCCTTCTTAACCACTTTGGATCTACCCAACTTGTCTAGGATTTTGAATGACCCTATCCATCACTCTCCTCATTGGCCTGTCATACCAACCAAATTACCATCAGACATTCCTAAGTTTAATGGTAAAATGGGAGAGTATCTGAACAATCATGTCATGAATTTCCACCTTTGGTGTTCATCCAACTCTTTGATGGATGACTCCATTCGGTTACGTCTTTTTCAACGAACTCTCACGGGTTCAATCGTGAAGTGGTATATAGAATTACCATAAGGATTCTTCGCCGACTTTAATACCCTATCTATGGCTTTCCTCACTCACTACCAGTTGACAATCCATTATGAAATGGGAACTGATATTTTGAGTTCTTTCAAGCAAAATAAAGCCACTCATATCTCTGATAACATTCATGAGTGGAGACGAAGACGACGTTTAATCAAAATCGATCTTCTCGATCATTTATTGACATAATGGTTCACAAAATCCTTCATGAATGACATATCTAAAGACATTTCCATGGGTGGAGTTGTCACAGAAGAACATATGATTAATCGTGCCCAATACCTTGATCTTGTTTATTCACAAACAAGTACTCTTTACAATCTTCTCCCTGACACACCTTGTCCTTCTACCACAACCACCTCAAAAACACCAGCAAATTCTCATGTTGTTGATGGTTTGATAGGTACTTTTCATGATCAACCTCAATCTGCATAGGCCTCTCACACCAATCCCAAATCCCATGCTTCTAATGTTCAAACTGCTCCGACGCCCACTCCTCCCACCGGTAAAACCTTAAAAGTGAACATTGTTCAATCGACTTCTACCGGTAAGAATAAATCTAAAAAAGTGAAGGGTAGGAATAAGGAGGATAAAAATAACAACCCACAATCCGACAAGACCAAGTCACAACCTGCTGATGATAAGGAAAAATGCACACCTCGCCATCCTTGCCTTATCTGTGGTGATGATCACTACATGAAGGACTGTCCGAGATGTGTCGAGGTCACGAAGTTCCTTCAAGGGACCCTAAAACCTCCTACATCTGTTGTCTTGTCTTAGCCCTTCCCTTCTCAACAACAGGCTCAATTGGTCATCCATGATCAACCTTCTTCCTCCAGTACCTCCTACGTACTTATGTGTAACAGTGATTCAAAGAAGAATGACATCACACTTACCACTCGTGCCAAAGATTACTCTTCCTCCAAGGAGAAATTTGACGATATACCACCTTCGTTGGTTCAAAAATTTCCCTCAACTCCACCTTCCAATGGTCCTCTTCATCTCAAACAACCAAACCCCGATACAGTCCTTCTCCCTCCTCCTAAGGACGTGGTTCGAAAGTATTCTTTAAATCCTCATGCGCATGCTGCCCAGAACTATAGTATTGTAGAGGACTTGGTGTAAGCACCATCCGCGATGTTAACCCTCGAAGTCCTTTAGAGTTGTCCTACACAACGGAAGGCATTGTTAAAAGATATCGGTGGAATCGACCCTACAGATACGAATCTAATAATCTTTGACTTGGAAGATCACTCTCCAAGGTTACCCCCTCAGCTCGCATTTCAAATACAATTTGTTGTCGCCGACAAGAAAATTTGTAGAACAATTATTGACGAGGGTGCCTCAACATGTGTCATGTCTATTGCCTGCTGGAAAGACATTGGCTCTCCTTCCTTAAATGAATCACACAACATGCTCAAAGCCTTTAATGGCTCTGGCTTCAAACCTTACAGTGTACTCCCTTCATTGCCTATTACGTTAGAAGGAAAAACGGTCAACGTTGAAGTTGAGGTCTTTGATGCACCTCTTGATTACAACCTTTTACTTGGTCATAGTTGGATCGATTCCATGCGTGCAGTCGTGTCTACTCTTTTCCGTATCGTGTGTTTTTCGCATCAGGGAAAAGTAGTTACAGTAGACCAACTGGCCTTCTTTAACTCTGATACACGTACCAGTAACGTACCTTTCATTGCAAAGACACCCCCTGGGTATGAGAATGCCAGTGTGGATCTACTAAAATATTCAAATCTGATGGGTACATTTCCGATCCCACCACCCGACGTTCCGCCTCCTTTGGTTGCCTCAATTAATATGATTTCCACCTCCGTCCGTGAAACTCCCACATCTTCTGACCCGTGGATAGTACCCGAACCCGATGATTATATTCACTATGGAGACTAGATGCCTTTAAGTCTGGTTGAATCCACTTACCAAGCCATTCAATCGGATGACCCTTCTACTCCCTCTCTCGGTGATTCGTCTCCTGACCCATTCCATGTTATTTTTCCCATGGATGAGATGATTATGTTGGTTATGTCGATGGAATATACCCCTTGGGATGACGGGCATCATCATTCCATTCTCTTTCTCGAACAACACACCATCGAGAGCTACCAATGGATCTCGACTCCATCGACCGTTGTCATTATTTCTTCGGTTCCTGAATCCACACATGATGTGTTATATGAAGGGAACTTAAGTAAAATTTCACCCACCATCCCCCTCGACATATCTATTAAACCTGGAGTTATCAAAAATGTCCACATCGAAGCTTCATGTTCCACCAATGAGGTTTTCACATATAAGTCACTTTTTCAAGAATTTCATGACATCTTCGTGTGGAGCTACGAAGAGATGCCAGGTATTGACCCTGATATTGTTGTACATGAACTTAAGACCTACCCGGGGACTAAACCCGCCCGGTCCACCCCCATAAAGCAATTGTTATCAAGCTTGAAGTAAAAAAACTTCTTAAAGCTAGCTTTATTTATCCAGTGGATTTGACTGATTAGGTATCCAATCTAGTTTCGGTTAACAAGAAACAAGGTATGATCCATGTCTGTGTTGATTATAGGGATATCAACAAATATATTCCCAAGGACAAATTTCCTACACCCTTTGTCGACCAAATCGTCGACGATTGCGTCGGAAGTGAAATCTTCTCTTTGATGGACGGTTTCTCCGGATATAATCAAATCAATATCTTACCTGCAGATCAACACAAAACCTCTTTCATTTGTTCTTGGGGCACCTTTGCCTACCAGAAAATACCCTTCGGCTTGAAGAACGTCGGTGCAAAGTTTCAACATGCGATGTCTTACGCTTTCCATGATATTAAGCATATTGTACAACCATATTTAGATGACCTAATAGCGCATTCCATGCATCCTAGTGATCATCCGACCCACCTCCGAGCCATTTTCCTTCGTTTTTGGTTCTATTGCATACGCTTAAACCCACATAAATGTGTCTTTTGTGTGGAGTCTGGTCGACTCCTGGTTTTTATTGTGTCACGTCAGGGGATCAGAGTAGATCCTTTGAAGGTTGAGGCGATCCTCAATCTCCCTCCTCCTTCCTCACTTCACCAGCTACAAAGTTTGTAAGGGAAGGAAAACTTTCTACGTCGTTTTATCCCAAAATATGTTGAGTTAACACTCGGATTTACTCGACTTCTAAATAAGGGCTCTGAGTTTGTATGGAACACCACTGCCAACAAAGCCTTCAAATCTTTGAAACTGATTTTAACCTGTACCCCACCACTTTTCCTGCCTGATTATAGTCAAGATTATTTCCTTTATCTCGCTGCTTTGGACTCTACCATCGCCATGGTTCTGGTCCAAGAAGACGATTTACACGATGAACATGTCATTTATTATTTGAGTCAGATTCTCATGACTACCGAAGCCAAGTATTTACATGTTGAAAAACTGGACTTGGAATCTCTTCAAGATGTCCAACGTTTCCGTCACTATATTCTACTACGCAAGACCATTGTAATTTCTAATTGCAACCCTATGTAGCACATTCTTAGACGTCAATTGCTAGGGGGAAAATACTCCAAATGGATAGTGATTCTCCAGGAGTTTGACTTATAATTCAAACGCACTAAGTCCAAGAAATCCTTGGTGTTTGTCAAACTAATATGTGACCTTCCCTCCACTGAGACAGAAAATGTGGCAGAGGATTCCCTACCCAGCGAATCCCTTTTTCTGATCAGTTATGATGATGCTTGGTATGGAGATATTGTCATTTATCTCCAGAATCAAACTTTATGGCCATACCTCTCTAGTACAAACCGTTGTCGCATCCTCTATCAAGCCCATCAATACATCATTCTCGATGACACTCTTTATCACCGTGGTGTTGACTCTATATTTCGATGTTGTCTCACCTTTGATGAGGCTGAGAAAGCTTTGAATGACTGCCATTCTAGAGCGTGTGGCGGTCATATGTTCGGGTATGCCACTACCCAAATATCTTGCGAGCAGGGTACTTCTGGCCTTCTTTATTTAAAGATTGTATAACTTTCATCCAGAAATGCCATGCTTGCCAAACATACAATCATAAGATAAGATCTCATCCCGCTCCCTTACACCCTGTAGTTTTTGTTGTACCTTTCACTAAATGGGGTATCGATTTCATGACCTGTAACCCTCACTCGGCCGGGGGGCATGGATACATTATTGTAGCCATGGATTATTTCACGAAATGGGCCAAGGTGATGCCTACATTTGACAATACGGGAAAATTTGCAGCCCTATTCATATTCAATCACATCATCACACGATTTGGAATCCCATAGTCTAACGTCATTGATCACAGTAGCCACTTTCAAAACTTCATGATGTCTGAGCTTATAGAAAATTTAGGTCTTCGACATGAAAAATCAACCCCCTACTATCCATAGGCCAATGGCCAAGTTGAAGTGATCAACAAGGTTCTTATCACCATGCTTCGACGGATTATAGGAATTCACAAAACGAGTTGGCACACGATGTTTTTTTCAGCATTATGGGCCTATCGGACATCCTTGAAGTCTTCCATGGGGTTTAAACCCTTCCAATTAGTATATGGTATAAAAGCAGTTCTACCGATTGAATGTGATATTCCATCGTTAAAACTAATCGTTGAACTTCTCCCAAACACCTTCGCTGAAGAAGAACGTCTGTTGTATCTCATGCAATTGGATGAAGTTTGTCGTGATGCCACCTTAGTTATTGAAACCCAGAAGAAACGCATCAAAGCCCAATATGACAAGCATGTCAAGCCACGCGTTTTCTCTGAGGGTGATCTAGTTCTCCTCTATGAACAAGATCATGATTTGCTAGGAGCCGGAAAATTCGAGGCTATGTGGCGAGGCCCTTACATTGTCAAACGAGTGTTGGAGAAGGGAGCCTACGAGTCAGTATATTATGATGGCATTCCTTTGAGTGAACCCAAAAATGGGCTTTACTTGAAGAAGTACTATGCTTAGACTGTCTTTGCATGGGTGCTTGTATTTTACTGTATCATACTATTGTGTCCTACTTTTGTGTGCTTTTTCATTATTTGGTTTCTACCCTTGACCGCTTACCTTGCGTTGTGCTTGGTTTCCAGATGTCGGAGTCTTCGTTACCCCACTTTGTCTTTGCCGATGGTGCTAGTTGTAGCACTCAGAACCTATCTTCTGCTACGTGGGAAATCTATGCACCTACGAATGAAATTATCAGTCTACACAATGTTTTCCTCAGTCGAGCAACCAATAATATCGTAGAGTATAGCACAGTTATCAAATTGTTGACCGATGCTATCTCACTTGGGATTCGTCGCCTGGTTATACAAATTTATTCACAGCTAGTAGTGCTACAGTTAAGTAATGTCTATGCTATCCGAATATCTACTTTGTTACGGGTATATTTACGAATTCGCCTTTTGGAACGTTATTTTGATTATATCGAGTATCAACACATTCCTAGATGTCTAAATACATTAACTGATGATTTAGCTAATTATGTGTTATACATACTTCTGAGACATTTATAAATCCAATCACACATCACATGTATTATACAAAGAAAAGTAAGTCGGTAGAAACCTCATGTATATATATAACGATAATTTTTTTTTACAAAAAGTGTCTTCCATCCAAAGACCAAAATGTCAAAATTTGAAGCTCATATATTCTACAAAATAGCATCATTGATGTTGCTCACGGTAACACACTACTTCTCATGCTACCCTACAGAGAAATCATCTCAGAGGACCAAACACGCCTACGGTATGGCGCTGGAAATGCCTCGGGACCTTGTCGATTGACATATCTGGGATGCTTGCAGTCAAACCCCCTAGATTCTGCTTGATTGCTTCATAGTTGTCTGCATCCCATCCTGCCACTACAACCGCTTCCCCTCGCCTCTGGATAGGGGATGTACCTGGGGGACGATATAGCCCTACATCTGCATGGTCAAAATGTTTTGATTAGTCCTTGGATTGGAAACATAAAAATATTTGATATTTTAAAAATTTTACAAAAACACTATAAAAGAAAAAAAAATTCTTACCTAGGTCCCCCCACTCAGAACTCTCTAGTAGCACCAAGTCAGGGTCATTGCGGAAATATAGCCTGACATACGCATAGTCATCGATCATCGAGATCTGAGGCTCCAACCAATCAAAAAATGTATCGTTATACTTAATAATGGGACCCTCTACATGTCGGAACATGAGATCACACCATCGTTTCATCCACGGATCTCATGGCCCTGGTATATTCCACTCTACCTGTAGGCATAAGTGAGGGAATCTTTCTAGGAAGAAAGATACCAAAATGGATCTGTACCCAAATTGGTTTAGTTCCCCATTCTTTCTCTTAGTCAACTGTCTCTTCATGTTGCTGAGAAAACCATCACACCAATTGAACACATGAGGTTCGGTGCATTCAATGACATACTGAAAGTAGATCTGCAGAGCCATGTGAGGAGAAGCACTCCCTACCATCCGTGCAATGGTGAAAATTATGGTTCTAAGAGTCAGATCACGAACCCCTCTGATATCCACTTTACCCTTGCGTCGCTTGGCCTCAGGTTCAAAATAGTGTTTAATGTATTCACTCATTGACAAACCACCACCTCGACCTCCTGTTAAGGTCACTTGCGCCCCACGATGGGATAGCCCCGTCAAGAAGTAAATATGTTCGATGTCCAAGGAAATCACATGGACACCCACATGAAATACTTGTTGGTCCACGTCCCACATATGGACCAAATATTCCAACAGTCTCAGTTGGGCTCTCATGCCTTGGATCTTGAAGAACTTTAACAAACCACACTATTGTAGGGCGTTTATGGTGCTCGGATCATTCAAAGCCATTGCATCATCATATTCATGCTCTCTTTCTCTCGACTCCAACATTGTTTCAATCCAAATACCTGAATGGAGATGAAGGAAAGAAGTTAGCACCTTCAATCATCATTTTTAGAATTCTCTTTGGTCCAACGCATCATTTTATTTTTGGGTTTTCGGCCACCACAATTGGGATTTAGTTATAGAGCGGATTTTCCGCAGGTGAACCATTGGGTGCCTGCTAAAACATTTGATTTCTATAGGCCCCGATATAGGGCACCTGTGGCGGCCCCAACGCACACCTACGGCCCAAAAATTCACCCAAAAAATCATCTTTTAACCAATTGAAATGAATTTTAAACCATTGAAAAGGAAGAAGATGAGGTACTCACCGTTTTCACACAAACCATTCGCCGAATGATCGCCTGTGCTCCCTGCAATCGACCGCCAAAATATGAGGTGAAAAAAGGGCTCTTAAACAAGTTTTTGACCAAATACAAATGAAATAGTGAAAATGAGTTATTACCCCTATTTACCTCATTTTTACTTTTTCTAAAAATATTTTATATCATTTAAATATATTTTCTCAAAAGCCTATGAGCCTAATGGTTTCGTGAGTGTTTAGTTTCTTGCATATGGGCAGACTAGGGTTCCTAACAATGAAGTATGGACAGTTTTTGCGATTTGTTTTTCTTTTTCGTCGTGTGTTCGATTACTTTTTTATGTTTTTTTAGAAAAAACTCGATCTTAGTCTTTTTTCATTCTCGTGCTCGAAAATCGATGAGAACGTAACCGATTATACTTTTTTCATCTTTTTGTACTCGTCATGGTAACATGAAAATAATGAAACTTACGGAGTAACCTTTAAGCTCTTTTCACACTCCATAAAAATGAAAAGATTGTCGAGCGACCTTGTTCTTTTCACGCTCGTAAAAGTATTTCAAGAAAATGTTTTATGGGTGATAGTTTATCACTTTTTCAGTCCTATCGAACTATTTTATGAAAAAGGAACTGGGAGAGTTCTCTTTAAGTGTTTTTCAGACTCTCAAAATATGAAAAACCCCTGAGTTTTCTATCTTTGGACTCATTAAACAAACATCAAAAGACCCACATGAGACCAAACCACTCCTTCTTAGGGTTCGTTAAACATACCCCGAGGGACTCATACGAAGGATGAGATTACATCAACAAGCATATGTTATCCTCCTCAATCTTGCATAAAAATAAAGAGGTACTCGCCAGAAATGGTGGGGGGAAATTTGAGAAAGAGATGTGTCTCTATATTTGTGTTAGTGGTAGTAAGCGTCGCTCTTGAACATGGCATCACTTTTATCATTTGAATCTAGGTTGGGAAATCCATTTGTCTCTCGTCTTACTTTATGCAAGTTCATATCTTGGGTTGTCTTTGAGTCCATTCTGCCAAGACCAGTGTCATGCCATTCATATGTTCAAGAGAAGTTCAACCAAGCTCTCTATTGAGTCGGCCATCCACAATTGTCAATTCCTACCATGTCGGCCTTCCTTGTGTCAGTTTCAAATCATGTTTTTACTTTGCTCTACCCTAAATTTGTTACTTACTTCCTGTCATCTAATGGGGGATACATCAAGGCCCTCCTGTGACGAGTCTTCTCCTGTCAACTTCAGCTCCTTATCTGGGAACAAGACTTAGAAATTATTTAGTGTCGTAGAACCTGCATGCCTCAATGGTAGGTTTCTTCGCTTTCGACGGTGGATTTACGTCATTGATCCTTGATTGAGGTATTCCATCGAGTGTTCGAATTCATCTCATCTATTCACACTCATTGGATTATGCTATTGTACCTTGGGATTCATTGATATCAATGGTGATTTCCATCGTACTTGTTAACGGTTTTTATTAACGATCGGTAATCAAGTGGTTTCTAACCATGTTCGACTTCAAAACTTGTAATCACATGGCTAGATTCATACTAACATACGATGGGATTGAAGACCCTGGACCTCATCATTTTTTATCCAGGTTGCGATGGAGTATTTGTGATTTGAATTGACACATAGATCCACTTTGTATATCTCGTGGCTATGTTTGCATCTGAGTTTTCCAATACATAGATCCATAGTGTATTCCTGGTGGCTATGTAGAATCTTGATGACATGGATCCACAGTGTATAATTGGTGGCCATGGCTTATACTTATGATTTCAATCATTTATAGTCTGAACATGGGAATGCCTACTTCAGACATGGTATAATATTGTGTGGATGCTTGATTGTTTGCAGGTTCCCAATTGGTGTGCTCCTTGTTCCCGACACACACACTCATTTTTACAAATTATTTTGGTTGTCATGAGTTCCAGCCTCATACTTTGGGGGGCATTCTGTTACACATTATTTTGGTCACCCTAATGATGATTTCACAAACATGTGTTCAGGCTCCCAACATGACTTTTTGCCTGAGAAAAGTAACTTCGTTCCTCCTCTACAAGACTTATTTTTAGAAAGGGTCTGCAAGCTGCATATATTAAACAGTGCAAAAATCTATGATTTCCTCAAGCTGCTATATAGCTAGCCTGTGGGATTTCCACAGGCTTCTATATAGGCAGGGTGCGGTGGAATTCCAAAGCTAAAAGAGGAAAGAGGTTTCATAAATTTCTAGAAGGGGAATCTTCTAGAATGTGAGGTGGCGTCTGTATGGTTGTGATCCTACTGGTTTCTCTGATTTGGTGGGATCATCCTCATCCCTTTAAACCACTTCACCTTCTCCTATATAATCATGGGCTTCTCATGGAAAAGGTTAAGCAAGATTAAGCAGGAAATTGATGAAAGAATAGGCTGAAGACTATGTGAAGAATCATGTTTCTAGTTATGCTTGAGGCCACCATTTTCCCATCAAACTTTTGTGGATTATCTTCATGTGAATTTCAGAGCAAGTGTATGTGTGTGTTGGAATGAAGGACCACTAAAAGGGAACTTGCAACATCAATGCAATTTGGTTGTATCTTCTACTTTTCATTAATATAATACGGTGGCACATCTCTTTCCCATAAAATGATTAGTATTTTATTACATGATTCCTTGATCACATGTTTAGGTTGTCATTGAATTCTACTATTGTTACTTTCACGTTGGTTGGTTTGTGTTGTCGCAGATCTGATTCCACAAGAGAACTAGAGTGAAGTAGGGACAACAAAGATATAAGGAAGCGATTCATAAGGTATGTTATCTATTCCTCCTTTGATAGTAAACTCAATGATCACAACTTAGGGAAAACGTTTTGTTCCATCTCATTTTGTTCTAGATCCAGGTGGATCTAGGGGGATTAGTGCATGTCTGCATCTATCGATTTACCCAATAAAAAATAGATTTTTCTTCTGGTGCTCCTATGGTTTGGGTGACAGGGGTTTCAATATCATACTCAAATAATCATCTCCTCTTGGTTTGTTTTGTTGACAACTCAGACTTGATTACAAGACTTTGTTTCCCTCTTATCTTCTTTGATTTACTTCCGGTGGACGTTTTAGTGTTAGATTCTTCAGGAGTTGTGATATTATCTTTTCTCTTAACTCTTGGTTCAAGGGTTTATCCCAATTTTGTTTTCTTCCTTTGGTATGATTTACCAACAAAACTTGAAGTATTAGGTCCAACGTCCTCTACCTCATGACTTGGTCTCTTTTTCTTGTTGTCACTACTCCCTTCCTTTTTGGTAGACTCCTTACAACATTCCCCTTCCCTATCTTCTCCTACAAACTTGGAAATATCTTATGTATGGCTCTTAGTGGACTCTTCTAAGGTGATGTCCTGAGTAAGAAAAATCTTCCAACTACTTTCTTGTTTCTTTAATTCATGCACAACCAATAATTTGATCATATTGTGATGATATAGACTTGTTTCTGGTTTCTTAGAAGTGGATTTAACCCCCTTAGCCATAACTTTTTAGCTCATCCACAAGAAATATGGAAAATTGACCTGTGGACCACCCTCAAAATGCAATAGTAATATCAAATGGTATAATAAGGTGATAGCATACCTTCCTTTACAAGTCAAAAAAATTTGCAGGCTAATGAGCATTTCCCAATACTCTTGTCTGATCCAATTGCGAGGTATACCTTTCGTCCAGTCTGGGTTCACATGTTTTGGTACCAAGAATTTTTGGAAAAGTTGTTTATCAATTTCCATACCTTTGAAATACTTCTATCCTTCTGATGATAGGCCAGTGGCTTCTACTATAGTAGTCTCTGTCACTTGCATTGTCATTTTCCCCAGCCGAATAGTTTCCCCATAAAAATTTTGTGAGAATACGTGGGAAACCTTGTCATGGTGTCCTCTAAATTTCTCCAAGAAAGTTATCCATCCCGCCTTCTCAAAATTTTCCTTTCATGTTTTATACTCTTATGTTTATTTGAATATTTGAAACACATGCTTGTGGCAATCTACCTCTATGTCGGTATTGAAGTAAGTCTCCAAATTTGATGTAGTGTAAACAATGATGCTCAGATTAAGGATTTGGTACCGGAATAGGGAAATGAAAACATGTAGCAGAAGATGAAATAGAAGTGAACATGGTGGTTGAGGGATTAGCTAGAGTGAAAGAATAGAAGAGGTCGATGGACAATATAACATTGATAAATGATGCTCATATGAATGGTGAAGCCATTCAAAGGAGCGTCTTTTCATTATGAGAAAATTATAACGGTCAGATCATGGTCATAATGGAGAAGGAGTGGTCTGAAATAATATCAACTCAAGTTATTTTATTCAATAACGATGTGGTAGTTCCTGTTCGAAAGTGATTAGGAGAGATGGCTTAGATATGTCCTGAATATCATCATATTACAAAAATTCATCGAGAGAGTGGTTTTAGTCAATAGGTATCATACCTTCATTACCTTATTAGGATAAAAGTGACATGGTCATGATTTTAATACCATAGAGAAAAGGAGATATAAAATGATACATCCCTAAGGTGATTAACTTATCCATTATCCAAGTATATAGGTAAATCTTCTTGTTTAGGCAAGGTGAATTACCTATACTAAGGGTCCCACTTCCATGAAAACCTATCTATTTCAAAAAGATAGAATCCACAAACAAGTATTCGAAGGATCTTATGACCATTATTTAGGATATATACAGTTCATATCCTAGCTTCAATTCGAATGATCATTTCTTCAAAATGTGACCCCAGCTTTTGGTTTTAGATGTGCCAATGGTATTTTTTTTATCTCTCTTTACCCGGCATAGCCTCGCTGCCAGCAGACCTGTTCAGTACCCCAATGTGTTTACCCTAGTACCATACAATCAGAGCCCCACTGCCATCAGGCCTTCTCAGTACCCTGATGGGTTTACTTGTACTTCCCTATACTTACTTTTTATTATATATATCACTCAAAATATTTAAATGATGTATATTGTTCTTTGACATATTTTTAGAGTGTAAGGAAGGCAGGTGGTACGAGAGTGTTTTAAATTTACTAGGCACAGATTTAATCATTTATATTTAGTCCAAGGGTGACATCATCCACAAAAATATCAAATATCATTTTATTCAATGTATAAAATAACATCCTGGATATTGACTAAACGGCCCTCTAGTGTTAGGATCCTCGTGAAAGTTTATTGAGGTTTTCTAGGAGTGTTACACCATAGGAGTTTTTCCATCAATACCTTCCAAGAGAAACTTAGAAAGGGAGTCCTTGAATAAGAATTTGTTAAATCAATTAGGCCAGCATCAAACATAATGGTGTCACCCTTTTCCAATGGATAATCTTGGTCATTCATAATGAAAGTCAGTTTTCAAAATGATGAGGTAATAATAAAGTAGATGCGCCAATAGAAGTATCGAACAAGATAGGGATGAATGTGTAAATTTCACTTTAAGGTGGTAATAATGGTGATACATTTAGGAGTAGGTATGAAAGTTCAAAATAGGATGTGTACCTAAGAACAAAAACAATTCAACACACGATTTAAATGATTCTTTAATAGAAAGAACATGAAAAATTAGCTCATACCTCCAATCACCTACAATGTCAATATACATTACAGTGATCATATCATTTTGATACAAGTAACAGATTACTAACTAGTATTGGAACATGATTCTTCAGTATTAGAATAGGATTCTATAGTACCAGAACAAGATTCAGCAATATCGAAACATGATTCTACAGTACTGGATGCACTTGAGAAGGTACCTGATCTTTATAATCTTTAAACTGAAACTTTCAAGCCTCACATTGTGGATGGAATACTCTGAGTTTCAAGCTGTACAAAAATGTTGGCGATCAATGGTACTGGATCAGACTGCAGGTGCTTTTATCCAAGATTCAAAACTGGAAGTGTTGAATATGCCAATAGGTATCGAAATGCTAAAGACTGAGTTGAATGTCAGAACCTCTAGGTTTGTTGATTTTGCTAAAGTATTATTCTTGAAAAATAAATGTAGAACATAGGTATAGGAAATTTAAATTGAGGTAGAAGTAATAGGCAAGGTGGAATTAGGTTCCAAATTCTGCAATAACTCTTAGTTTGGACTATCTTTTGCTACTGAAAGACGGAAGGCTCCTCCTTTATATACAAATCATACTATCAAGCCTGTTAACACTTCAATTTTATTAGCAAGATAAAATATAACTACCACTATCCCTTTAAAAAAATTATGAGCCAGGGATATTTCCTACTCGTCATATTTTTCAAAGAAAACTCAGTGAAGCTCCTTTATCATGAATTGTCTACAAATAAATATCATAGTTAGCTCAATTTTATAAATCACACAAAACCTATATCTATAAACTCACATATATGAACATATATACATGGTTAAATCAAATAACAAGATACTTATAGTGGTGGATTAGCATGGGGAGGACTCCCCTCGCTTACCAATTTCATTTCATAACTATGAAGAACACTCTTGATAAAATCTTCTTTAGACAAGGGCTTATGATATACCTTCAAGAGGTTCCCATTTACAAAAATGGAAGTTTAATCTGCATCAATGGTTTTTATATTAACCAAATCGTTGTCATAGACTGTATCCACTTCATAAGGTCCCAACCATCAGGTTGACAGTTTGCCTTTAAAGATTTAAACCTGTTGTCATACAACAAGGCCCAGTCACTTGGCTGAAAGGACTTTTTCTTAAAAGAAAATTCATGCCATTTATCTTTTTGATATTGAATGAGTGTGGTTCTTTGAATATCATCCTACATTATCTCATCAAGTTCATTCATCTACATTAACCTATGTTTCTATGCCTCATCTAGGTCTATTCCCAATTGCATCGTTGTTCTAAAGGTCTTTAATTGAAATTCTATGGGGAACAACACCTTCTTCCCATACACCAATTCATAAGGGGTATGACATGTGGTGTTTCTCCAGGCTGTTCAGTAAGCCCATAAGGCTTCAGGAAACCTATCAATCCAGTGTTTATGGTCCAACTGAACTGTTTTCATGAGAATGGATTCTATCATCATATTGGTTGACTCCACCTATCCATTTGCTTAGGGGTGGTAAGGTGTATATTTTCGGTGCTTGATATTATATTGTTCTTTGATGGCTTTGACAAAATTAGAATTAAATGTATTCCCTTGGTCTATCACTATCTCTCTAGGCACACCAAAATGGGTAAACATTTCTTCAAATAGAAAATCAACAATGGAATGTTCATTTGCAGAATATAAATATTTAGCCTCTACCCATTTTGTCACATAATCCGTACAAACCAATATGTACCTTTTTCTTATAGACATAGGGTTGATTGGTCCTATGAAATATAATGCCCATTTTTCAAAAGGTTCGATTACTACATGTGTTTGAAGAGGCATCTCATCAGCTGAAGTTGGCCTCCCCATCCTTTGGAAATCATCACAAATAGCCACATACTTCTTTTCATCTTTAAAAATGGTTGGCCAATAATAGCATGACTGTAATATTTTGTATGATGACCTTTTGTCAGAAAAATTCCCACCACATGGCCCATCATGGAAGACTTTAAGAATTTCATGCATCTCATCTTCCCGTACACATCTTTTAATCACCAAATCAGGCCTAGTGTTGTATAAACAATCATCATTCCACATGTAATTAGCACTTAGCTTAATGATTCTTTTTTTTTCCCAAGAGCATAGATTTTTAGGTAATTTCCCTGTTACTAGATAATTGTCCACATATGTATACCAAGGAATGTAAGTAGAGATAGAAAACAAGATTTCATTAGGAAAGTTATCATTAACTGGTGTGGTCTCTTCTATATTAATAAGTCTGGACAAAAAATCAACAACAAGATTATCTCTCTGAGGTCTATATATAATAGTAATGTTGAATTCTTGTAACAATAATAGCCATCTCGTAACTCAAGCATTTGTGATAGGTTTATTCATTAAAAATATAATAGTTGAGTGATCAGTATATACAAAGACTTCATACCCAGTTATATAATGTCATAATTTATTAATGGAATGAACTACTGCCAAGAATTATTTTTTAGTAAATGTATAGTTTATCTTAGTAGGAGAGAGGTCTTTTCTCAAAAAATAGATAGCATAGGGAACTTCATTTTCTATTTGGCCCAAAACAACACCCAGAGCTATATCTGAGGTGTTGGAGTTACTTCACACACACCTAGGATTTCTTTTTCCTAAGGTTTTTTCCTTTTTTATTAGTCATAATTAGTCATTATCCAGTCACCTATATTTTAGGGGAGAATATTCCACCTGGAGAATATTCTCTTTCAGTTGACACTTCAGTTTGACTAGTTGAGTTGAGTTTAGATGTTGCATTGGTTTTGTCACCATGAAACATTGGGATCATCACCATGCTAATTCGACCTTGCCTTGGTATCAT
>WSFP011451507.1:0-19679 GCA_009831015.1 Picea engelmannii
TTTGTAGCTTCATGTATCTAACCAACACATGACCTCTAAATGTTTTTTCCAATTGCACAATCTTCACATCCTCATCTTGAACATTCTTTCCAGCCCAAATTGTCTCATAGACAAACAAGTGTTTTTCTAGGTCCTTTGAACCAGTTCCTTGGAACTCAGGAAGTCTAAGGGTGTTGTATAGACATGCCATGTTTCTTGATGTATTACCTCTTCTTGGTGATGTTGGTTGACTCTAATTCTGACTCTAACTCTGCACACTACTTCCACTACATTGATTTCTAGTACTTTGTGCTCCCTGGCTAACTACAATTTCTTTTGATAAGTCTTCAATTGTTATTTCCAATTGTGGTGATGCACATGGGGTTGTGGATTCAACACAGGATCTTTTCTGAGTAGGACTTACTGGTTCTTCTATTACTGGACTGGATTGAAACTGCTCTTCTTCTCCCCCTATATATGGTATCTCCATTATTCAGGCTAGTATGGAAGGTTCTCTCCCCTCTGGATCACTGCACGACTCTACTTTATCAACCCTAGTATTTTTCCTCGTGTACCTCCTTCCTCTACAAATCTCTCCAAACTCGTATTCTTCCTCTTGTGTACCGTCTTCTTACATCATCAACCCTTCCCTTCCCCTTTCATCACTTCCTTCATTCTCTCAAACGATCATCTTGTCATCACCCAGTTCCTCTATGTGCGTAAAGCCCCTTAGAAGTCGGATTCCATTATCATTATGTTCTTTTCACAAAATAGGATCTTTATCCACGTACCTAATGATTTCAATAATCTCCCACGTGCACCTTTGAAAAAGTATATTTTTGCAACATTGTATGATTGATTGCAATATACTGCAAATTTGGTAGTATATCCTCCTAGTATGTCATCCAACCAAAAATCAATTGCACAAGTAGTTGAGTTACTTAAATAATTTAATTTTCTTACCAATTTAGGAGTCCAATTCCTTGGCGTTGTAGCCCCATACCTTCCAGTTTTCTCGACTAATTTTTCTAGCCAATCAGTCAAAATAATTGGAAATCCGTCAAACAAAATTTCATGCAAATCCATGTACACATACCTTTCCATCCATTGCTTTTCACCCATATGATGTTTTTTTTTTCTCATGTAGAGCAAACTCTCATTCCTTTATTTCCAACCGTTATGAGATCTCCTTCTTAGTCGACCTCCAAAACATCGCCTTAATAGAAACTTCTGGGTCATGGCAATGAAACCAATTGTTGGCGCTATGTGTGGTTTTTAATACCCTAGGTTCGATTTATATATGACAAAAAAAAACCACCTAACACTGACACTTTTGATGCCACTCTCTTTCATAGATGAAGTCTCACCCGAGGTATCTATTAGAACTACGAGAACCAGGCTTCTACAATTGTAAGGGAATGGGAGGAAATCATTTAGTTTGTTCTTCCTTATTATTTGCATTCGCATAATTTTTTTCTTATTCAATATTAACTTACCTAATGATTCAGATTCATATTATCCATACATTTCAGATTACTTCATAAACTCGTTACTATCAAAGTCATGATCATTTCTCAAAGATTTAAAATAGGATAAAATGAATCTACTATGAAACCATACATAATTTATAAGAGATCACATAAAAGACACATGACATAGGATTTAATGTGGTTCACCAAACTCTAGGCTACGTCCACAACAATTGGCTTCTTTATTATTATTTTGTTCAATTCTTTAGGCTTGTGCACTATGCTTACAAAGATATATCATGTTTGTCTTTCTCTTCTACTAGCCTAGTTACTCTATAATGAAATCCTCTACCTCTCTGCAACATCCCTTACATTCAGACATGGATTCCTCTATGTTATATACTAAAACCCATACAAAACACAACAAAATAATACTCCAAAGGGGAACCCTAATCTCCCATCACATTAACTATTTATACATAAAATCTAGGGCTTAAAAACCTACTTGGTCCATCCCAAAAACCCATTACATTGCATGGATAATTCAATTAACTGGTTGTTCAATTTCTTTCTTCTAATTTTTCGTCTACATACTATTTTTGCACATCCTTCCATATTTAGAATTTTTGGTTTTCATCCTTCCTTTTCATCCACTTTCTTCTCCTACTTTATTCCAGTTTATTCTTCTCTTTTTCTTTATTCCTTATTTTATTCTTCTTACTGTGCGTTGTCCTTCTCGATGCATCTCAACTACACACTTCCCCATCCTTCTTCCTCTTCTCTTCTTTGCACTTCTTCTATACATAGGATTTTTCTCAAAATTGTATTCCAAAACTGCATGTCCAACAATATGTTCTTAATTGTTCTGAATTTATGTGATAGACTATCCCACAAAGTGGGAAAACTAGCTTCATTCAGTGGATTTGTTATATAATAACAATTATTAGGCCTCCTTAAATATGAGTCCCTTTGAATGAATGCATGACATAAAATTATGAACACCCATTATCTTGGACAACCATGTTGACAAGCTTATCATAGGATGGACATGTTAGAATAAATAGAAACAATTGTACAAAAAACAAAACAAAACTTGAAAATTGTATAGGACAAACTCAAGAGCTTTGCAAATTTTAAAAGTACACATGCAAAATTTTAAAATTGGATATCCTGTCTATATTAAAGTCAGATGCAAGAAAATTGCATTAAAATTGAGAAAAAGTACCAAGTTGGCATGCAGATATTGCATGCCATTTCAAGTGCTCACCAGAGTGGTGCGAGCGATGTATCATATTGCACTTCTGGCAAGCTTAAAAGTTCAAAATTTACTTCATGTTTCATTATTAAAGAATTATGTATATGATATAACTCATGTTGTAAATTAGAATTTGATTCAGGTAGAACTCAAAGGTGAGTTTCAAGTGGGACCACTATGTACGCTCAATAGGAAGGAAATTTTGTTTCGAAACCAATCTATCACTCAAGTTAAAGTGCAGTGGAGGCACTTTAGTCCCAAGGAGGATACAAGGGAGATGGAGGAATCCATGATAAATGCATATCCATCTCTATTCTAGAGTTGATATGCTTAAATTGGAACAATGAAGATGGTGTTCAATTCAAGGGAGAGAGGATGTAATGTCCCTTAGTTTACAAACATTTAATATTTAATTTCTTGCTAGTTTATGTCATGACATCATTGGAAAATACTTTTGTGGAATTATATCATCATAAACATTGACGATAAATATTTTTTGTAAAGTTTATTAAATTTATTTTATTAATAAGAAAGAAACTAATGAGAGAATCTAGTTACAAATATTAAGTCATTATTCCATGGGTAATTGAAAAGGATAAAAACCACTATAGTAATTTTTTTCCATGGGAGTGCAACCCTACTCTCAAAGGTGTGGAATGTTATGCAACAAGCTATCACAAAGTTAGTACAAGAATATTCCCTAGGGTTAAGGATTAGGCCAACTTGAAAACACCTAGCTAAGATATTATATACAATTATGTTATGAGGTAGGATGCTACTCAGTACTTCTGGAAAGAGTTTGAGAGTTCTAGAAAGAACTAAACTCTGAGAAATATGCAACATGTTAAATAGTTTTAGTCCCTATGTAATTATTATTTAGGCTCGAGGGTGACAAGAACAAGAAACATTGGTTTTTTTGTATCTATGGTTGGGAGGAACTAGTTCTCTACTCAATTTGTTTCTAGTTTTTGAAGCACACCTATATATGTTTCTTAAATTTATTTATTTTTATTTTTATCATTTTTCACTGTTAAAGTAGAGAATAATATTTTCTAAAACCACAGTGTTTTGATGCAACTTGTAAAATGTTGTAGTATATATTTTATTTACTAGAATACTATGTTATTTTATCATTAAATAGTTAGTAATAAGAAACATTATGTTCCAATAGCATGATTTATGTTTTGAAAATAGTAGTATTTTTTTGTAAGTAATGTAGTGAGAGAAAAGAATAAATAAATAATTTGATGAGTGTTTTCTATGTATCAAGTTGTTAGTAACATTTCTCGTTCGAAGCACAAGAGCAATCAGATCTGCAAGTGGCGCGATGAGCGCCGAGCGCTTCTCACAGAAGAAATCCATTTCGGGCCTAAATCAAGCGAGCGAGCAGTCTGATTTCAACAGTCAGGATGCATCCAAAGGATCATATCGACGGGTGGCGGGAAATTGCAGTTAGAAAAGTTGCACTGAGGATAGTGCAATGGATAGCGCCCATATCATGTGTAGGAATGGATGGCAGCCGTTCATCACAAAGGACACGTGGAACGAGATCTGGTCACGTCGGCTTTTTCGGCAGTCGCAAGTTCAATGGGTGAAGATTTTATGTCATTGTACCTCTCAAAACCCCGAACCCCAGAGTGTCGATAGCACCTAAAATCGGGCCCATAGTATCATCGGGTGATTTTAGAGCCATTAGATCTAGGGGAATGTGTGGTGCCTACCCAAGCCATCTTGGTGTTTCTCTCATCGCAATTTCAAGAAATGGGGATCAGCCCCTTCCTACTCGCGAACGTTGAAAGCGCCTTTGAAAGTAAACTCAAGGTCACAGCCCGTGGTCACTAGGGGAAAGGAAAGAGCTACACAAAAGGTGCCAAAGGTGTCAGGTTTTAGTCATAGAGAGGCATGTCAGGACCTCTAGTTGCCATCGGGCCCGACCTCAATCCTGGTCTGCGCTTGGATTAAATGAAGGCAAAAAGGGGTGGTTGAAGCCTTTCCTCATTCATTAAATGTGAGGTATGGAGGGTCTAGCCAGCGGTCTATTCAAGAGGATCCTGTGTACCCATTTTTCAGAAAAGTCATGCCGAGTTCTCGACTAGCCGGAGGAGGTCTGCACACACTAGCTAAGTTTTTAATGGCTCAGCTACTCCCTTCATAGGAGCCATACGCAGTTAAAGTGGCGTTTGAAGGAGGATATCAGTTCGAGTTTGACTGAAGGGACACAAAGCCTTGGGTGACTGGACACGCCTCTGTTAGGTGATTTTCTCTGAGTAGATAAACTCAGTCTTTGTATTTTTGTAAGGGGGGAGGAATGGTTGAGCAAGGCTCCTGATTGTAAAGTTTTGAGGAAGCGTGGTTTGCTCTGGTTAATGTATGAGGCATTTGAGATTTCTTACTTTATGGATGTCAGCTTCTTTTCCATCTCTTTGTTTACTGTGTTAGAACAACTCAGAATTGGAGGATCTAGTCGAGTTGTGGTTTTTATAGGATGGTGTAGGTTGGATCACTATAATAGTTGTATTGTTTCTAATCAGTTCCTGTGATTTTCTTAGCGCTGAACGACTTGGAATTGGAGGATATAGTCAAGTCACCCCTCATCTCCTTGAAACTCTAGACCAAGAGGATCTTGGCTTCTAAGTTTTTCTTCCTCAAGCTTCTGAAGGCCTATTTCCTGAGGTAGTCTTTCTCACCCTTCTCACAAGTCTTCCATCTACCACCCTTTAATCCATTTACTGACGAAAGTTGGATCAAGACCTCCCTTGCTTCCTACATACCAGGCCCAGTTTCCTGAGTTAAAGTTGTATCTTCTTGATTCTTTACCCATACGATCACCCCATTAAACAAATCATGACATAAAACTGATGGACGTTGGGCTCTTCTCCTGCAAGCAATTCAGGAGTGACTTATGACGCTAACATTTCTGGCGTCGTTGTCGGGGACGAAGTTGAAAATTTTCCCCGAGATTGAACGACATTGAGCCTCTGATTCTGAAGGTGCATTAGGGATCAGAGCCTTTAGATATTTTTGTTGTGCACCTAGGGACTCCATTGTGATGACTCCACTATGGCGAACATGTCGTGTTAATTGTGGATTTCAGAGGTAGACACACGCGGTCTCATCCATAGCTTCCTCTAGCTACACATGAAACTAATCCAGAGGTGGTTCTCAGAAAAGGAAAGGCCCCTGAAGAAGAATCTTCCACCACCGAAACAGGTAATTCGCCATCTCCTTCTGTAAGAACTCCATTTTCTCCTCCTCAGTTTCTTAATAGACCTCCTTCAGAGGTTTCCTGTTTCCTATATTTTGGGAGTGTTCCTGCTGAGTTTTCCCCTCCTGGTCTGGGATTGGAGGGAGAAATCCTTGTCACTCCACTCTCCTTCGAAGTTGTACCTTGGCACAGACCCAGGACTACAAAATAATTTCCCACTCCTACACAAAGAGGAGCACCTACTGATTTGAGCATGTTATCCTTCTCCTTAAATCCCCTTTTATTTCCCATCCCACTCCAAGACTCATTCCCACTAGCCCCTTCACGAACTCCTTATCCTCCAAGTTCTCCTCCACCTAATATTCCTATGGCTGGTGCTAATCCCACTCTAAATAGAATGGATGCCATGGTCATTGCCAGATATGCTCCCTTAATCCTACCTCATCCTATGAATCCTCTCCCTGCTGGAGATTACTTGAAATACATGCCCAAATTCACTGGGGAAGGGGATGTAACTGTTAAAGAGCATCTGGCTTCTTTCTACAGTTATGCAGAAAATATGAACATTGAAAATGAAGATGTCTGGATGAGGGTCTTCATCTAGAGCATAGATGGTGAGGTCAGGAAATGGTTTAGAGGATTTCCCCCTGGATCTATTGCTGGGATCGAAGCCCTGGATAGTGCTTTCTTGAGGCAGTGGGGAGATAGGAAGGATTTCATGTATTACATGATAGAGTTTGGGTCTTTGAAGAATATGGATAGAGAGTCTGTCTCTGTATTCTCCAATAGATTCAATAAGATGTATAATAAAATTCCTACGGAAATCAAACCCTTAGAGGCCTCGACCAAGATTTCTTATGCTAGTGCGTTTGACCCCGATTTTTGTCTTTTATTGAGAGAAAGAAGAGCCACCTCCTTAGCTAAAATGCAAGATGAAGCCATAGAGGTGGAATCCAATGTATTAGTAGATGATAGACTAAGGAACAAGGCTAACGCAGACAGAATAAAGGGAAGTTTGGAAACCTCAACTTCTGGACCATCGACGTCCCACCCTCAAGTGGATGAGCTGACCAAGATGGTGAAGTCTATGTCTGTAGATATGGAGAGGATGAAGGTGGAGGGGAGGCAGGCATATAAGGGCCCTCAAAACACTGAAAACAAAGGAGGTTTTAGGAGGCCAAACAATATCACTCCCCCGACTATGCAAAGAGAGAGAGGAAGAGATAGAGAAGACCAGAAAATTCAAGCCCCTTTCCAAAACAATTTTGTGGTCGAAGGGGAAGAAGGGGAAACATATGAGCTTGATCCTAAAATCCATTGCTTCGGAGACACTCCTCTTTTTCCTCATCTTACTCAATTAAAATATGAGGAGTCCCTCATGGACATTCAGCTAAATGAATTGAGCAAGGGAGACAAGGCTAGTGGTAGCCAAGGCAGATATGATCTGAGGTCGAAGAAAAAGAAAGTGGCACCTGATGTTCCTGAGCAATCCACTAGAGCAGAGAAACCCACTAATGAAGTAGCAGACATTCACAGAGGTAAGAAGCACCAACCCCTCTCTCCCATAGTCTAGAGTCATGTTCCCGAAATAAGAGAAATCCCAAAGTTTGCATCTTCTTTTAATTTCGAGCATGAAATTCAAAAGATCAGAATCCCTATACCCCTGACCGAGTTGATTAAACAAGAAGGGTTCAATAAATGATTCTATGAGCTTTTACAGTCTGAGGACTCACACCTTCCCACAGATTCCATCAATTTGCAAGATGAAAAGCCCGCAGTTATTCTAGGTCCTATGGTAGAAGACAGGAATGACTCATCCCCTCCCTTCTACACTTCCTTGAACATCCATGACAAGGTACTTCACAACTACTTGATGGATTCGGGGGCTTCTCACAACCTCATGCCCAAAACTATCATGGAAGAGTTAGGGATAGAAGTCACCCGAGCCTATCATGACCTCTATTCCCTTGAATCCAGAAAGGTTCAATGTCTAGGAGTTATCAAAGACATGGTCGTGACCTTGTTTTAGTTGCCAATGAAAAGTGTGGTCATGGATATTGTAGTGGCTGATGTCCCCCCCCAAGTTCGGTATGTTATTGTCAAGATCTTGGATAAAAATACTGGGGGGAACGTTGCAGATGGACCTCACATATGCTACTATCCTTGTGTTTGGAGGAGAACATAGGAGGTTGTACAGGGAAGCCCAACTAGCCTATATAATTAGTGATGAAGCCAACCCTACCAACCATCCCATTTTTGCCTTAGACACTGATTTAGGTTCTAGTTTACTACAACTCTCCCATGCTCCCGAGCCCCCTCTTAAGCTCAGAAAGAAAACCACAACTTCCCATAAGTTTCCTCTCTCCATCACCCCCGTCTGGAAAATGTTCTTTGATGGAGCCTCTTCCAGGGAAGGTGCTGGGGCTGGGGTATTTTTTGTATCACCTACTCAGGAAACCATATCTCTGTCATACAAACTAGAATTTGAAGCTACCAACAATGTGGCAGAGTATGAAGATGTTGTTCTGGGATTAAGGGCTACAAGGGAAATGAGAATGCAGGAGGTAGCAGTGTTCGATGATGCAGAGTTGGTGGTCCAACAGATCAGAAACACTTATCAGGCTAAGCATCCTCGACTCAAAAGCTACAGAAATGAGGTGTGGGACCTAGTTGATAGTTTCTTCTTGGCATTCAACATTTCTTTTGTCCCAAGAGAGAAGACAATAGTGGCAGATTCCTTGGCTACATCAGTAGGAAATTTCAAAGTACCCTTGTCGCCCAAATTCAAATATGATGTGGAAGTAAAATACAGGCCCTTCATACCTGACAACGTCAAACATTGGAAGGTATTTGAGGATGATCTCGAGATCAAGAAATTCTTGGAGACTGTCAAAGAATTCTCAGAGATGCATATCGACCAAGATTTTGTCTCTAAGTAGGGGCTTGATGGAGGTAAGTTGCTGAGTAAAATAGAAAAGCATGACATTGTGCATCTCCTCAGCAACCACATTCCAAGGGGACTAGTTCCTTTGGAAAGGATTTTTGATAGAAATGATGTGTCGTTAAAGGGGGAAATCTCGAAGGAGGACACTGGTACTGTTCAGTGCAACATTGGCATCGAGAGTGAACCCAAGTTTATCAAATTGTCAAGAAGTCTGACAAAGGAGCAGAGGTCCGAATACATTGGACTCTTGAGGGAATTTGTTGATGTTTTCTCCTGGACCTACAAAGACCTCAAAACCTATGACACCTCCGTCATCGAGCATAAAATCCCTTTGAAAGGAGAGGCAAAGCCATTCAGGTAGAAGCTGAGACAGATCAATCCTATGTTGTTTCCTATCATGGAGAGGGAAGTGAAGAAGATGCTTCAATCTTAGATCATTGTTCCACTGAGATATTCAGAGTGGGTAGCCAACTTGGTACCAGTAAGGAAAAAGAATGGAGAAATTAGACTCTGTGTAGACTTCAGAAATCTGAACAGGAGCTCATGAAAGGATAACTACCCCTTACCAAAGATGGAACATATACTGCAGAGGGTAACAGGAGCATCCAAGATGTCCATGATCGATGGTTTCTATGGATACAATCAAGTCTCTGTTCTACCTGAGGACAGGGAAAAGACAACATTCACCACTCCATGGGGCACATTCATGTATGCCAAGATTTCGTTTGGATTGATGAATGCAGGGGCAACGTTCCAGCGTGCCATGGACATAGCTTTCATCGGGGAAAAGGATAAATTTGTGGTTGTCTATCTGGATGACATCCAAGTGTTTTCAAAATCTGATAAAGAACATGGTTGTCATCTCAGGAAGGTTTTCCTGAAATGCAAGAGTTTTGGCATTTCATTAAACCCCAAGAAATCTTTGTTCGCCATGCAGGAGGGAAAGTTACTAGGCCACATAGTATCAATGAAAGGAATCAGGATTGACCCTAGCAGAGTTGAGGCAATACAAGCCTTATTAGTCCCAAGGTCCAAGAAGGAGGTCCAATCTTTCCTTGGTAAGATTAATTTTCTAAGGAGGTTTGTGCCCAACTTTGCTGAGGAGGTAAGACTTATAACATCCATGTTAAGGAAAGAAAATGAAGTGAAGTGGACTTCTGAATCGCGAAATTCCTTTGAGAAAATCGAGAGGGCCCTATCTGAAGCCCCCATGCTTATCAGTCCTGATTACTCAAAGGATTTCCTTATTTTTTCCTTTGCTTCACCTGACACGGTAGCCGTTGTCTTATTACAGACAAACAATGATGGGATAGAGCAACCTATTGCCTATTTCAGTCGAGCATTGAGGGATGTCGAGGTCAGGTATGACAACATGGAGAAGCAGGCCTATGCCCTGGTAAAATCCCTTAAATCATTTAGAGTCTATGTCCTGCAGTCAAAAACCATTGCTTATGTCCCCTCAATTGCTATCAAAGACATTCTTATTCAGCCTGACATAGATGGGAAAAGGAGTAAGTGGATAGCCAGGATTTTGGAATTTGACCTAGAAATAAAGCCTACCAAGTTGATCAAAGGTCAAGGTTTAGCCAAGCTGTTGGCTGAAGCCAATTGCCAAGATTTGGGAATACGTTTCATCAATGAATGCCCAGAAAATCGACAGGATCGGCTATCTGACATGGACCCCCAAAGGGAGCCCCCATTGGCTCAATGTCCTTGGTATAAGGACGTCATATACTTTCTTCAAGAGTTGTGGCCTCCAGACAGCCTGCAAAAAAACAAAGCAAGAGCTCTGAAGCTCAAGGCAGTCAGGTATTGCCTTACCGATCAAATTCTATACTAGAAAGACCCCTTGGGGGTTCTTTTAAAATGCATGGATCCACAAGAGGCCGAGAGGATCACGTTTGAATTTCACAGCGGCCTATGTGGAGGGCACCATTTCTGAAAGGCCATAACCCACAAAATCCTCAGGGCTGGATACTACTAGCCCACCGTATTCACTGACGTCTGCAGAAGGGTCCAAGCTTGCACCAAATATCAAATATTTGCAGGTAAACAACAGCTCAAATCTCTGTCGTTAAATCGTGTGGTCGTTTCAGGACCTTTCCAGCAATGGGACCTAGATTTCATTGGAGAAATTCACCCTGCTTCCAGTGGGCAGCACAGATGGATCTTGACGTCTACTAATTTCTTCACCAAGTGGATTGAAGCTATTCCCACCAGGAGTTCTTCCCACAAGGTAATCATTGGGTTCCTAGAGGACCTCATCACAAGGTTCGGCTGCCCGAGTAAGATTGTCACTGATAACACAACCGCTTTCGGAGCTGAGTCATTAGCCAAGTTCTATGAGAAATTCGGTATCAATTTGATTCATTCCACCCCATACTACCCACAAGGAAACGACTTAGCAGAATCCTCCAACAAAATCCTGATCAAGATCATCAAAAGGTTGTTGGAAGACAACAAGAAGGCTTGGCATCCAAAATTAAAATTCACTATATGGGTCGATCGAGTGACTATGAAGAGATCTATAGGCGTCTCTCCTTTCCAGTTAGTCTATGGAGCAGAGGTTGTTTTTCCTTCTCATTTAGCCATTCCTATAGAAAAATTCCTCCAGGATCATCAAGAGGAGCCTAATGACATGATCAAAAGGATTCATTACCTAGTGGAAGTCCAGCAGATCAGGGAGTAGGTAATGGGTAGAATTCAAGACCATCAGCAAAGGATCAAGCAGGGTTTTGATAAGAAGGCCAAGAAAGAAGAGTTTCGGGTAGGAGACCTGGTATTGAAATGGGATGCTCCTAAATAAAATAAAGGCAAGCACGGAAAATTTGAAGCCCTATGGATCAGGCCCTTCAAGATCTCTGAAGTTTTCTCAAATAACACGTACATGTTGCAAGATTTGGAAGGTGAAGAAGTTTTCAACATCCCAGTAAATGGGCATTTTCTCAAGAAATGTTTCGTCTGAGCCTTCGGGGGGCTCCTTTGTTTGTAAATATTGTCCTTTTAGTTCTTTGTTTTTATTTCTTGTTTTGGCTTAGTAGATGACTCCATATCCCAATAGCAAGGCACTGGAGCTGCAAAATGAGTCCTTAGAGCATCACAGGGATGACTCTATCCCCCATGGAGCCTAATGTTAGTAACATTTCTCATCCGAATCACAAGAGCGATCAGATCTACAAGCGGTGTGATGAGCGTCGAGCGCTGCTCACATAAGAAATCCATTTCAGGCCTAAATCAAGCGAGCGAGCAGTCTGATTTCAACGGTCAGGATGCATCCAAAGGATCCGATCGACAGGTGGCGGGAAATTGCAGTTAGCAAAGTTTCACCGAGGATAGCACAATGGATAGCGCCCATATCATGTGCAGGAATGGATGGTAGTCATTCATCACAAAGGACATGTGGTGCCAGATCTGGTCACATCGGCTTTTTGGCAGTTGCGAGTTCAAAGGGTGAAGGTTTTATGTCATTGTACCTCTCGAAACCTCGAACCTCGGAGTGCTGATAGCGCCTAAAATTGGGCCCACAGCATCATCGGGTGAGTTCAGATCCATCAGATCTAGGGGAACACATGGCACCTACCCAAGCCGTCTTGGTGTTTCGCTCATCACAATTTCAAGAAACGGGGATCAGCCCCTTCCTACTCACGAACGCCGAAAGTGCCTTTGAAAGTAAACTCAAGGTCATAGCCCATGGTCACTAGGGGAAAGAAAATAGCTGTGAAAAAGGTGCCAAAGGCATCGGGTTTTAGTTATAGAGAGGCATGTCACAACCTCTAGTTGTCATCGGGCCCGACCTCAATCCTGGTCTCCACCTAGATTAAATGAAGGCAAAAAGGGGTGGTTGAAGCCTCTCCTCATTCATTAAATGTGAGGTATGGAGGGTCTAGCCAGCGGTCTGTTCAAGAGGATCCTGTGTACCCGTTTTTCAAAAAAGTCATGCCAAGTTCTCGACTAGCCGAAGGAGGTCTGCACATGCTAGCTAAGTTTTTAATGGCTCAGCTACTCCCTTCACAGTAGCCATACGCAGTTAAAGTGGCGTTTGAAGGAGGATATCAGTACGAGTTTGACTGAAGGGACACCAAGCCTTGGGTGACTGGACACGCCTCTGTTAGGAAATTTTCTCTGAGTAGATAAACTCAGTCTTTGTATTTTTGTAAGGGTGGAGGAATGGTTGAGCAAGGCTCCCGATTGTAAAGTTTTGAGGAAGTGTTGGTCTCTCTGGTTAATGTATGAGGAATTTGAGATTTCTTATTTTATGGATGTCAACTTATTTTCCATCTCTTTGTTTACTGTGTTAGAAAAGCTCAGAATTGAAGGATCTAGTCGATTTGTGGCTATTATAGGATGATGTAGGTTGGATCACTGTAACAGTTTCATTGTTTCTAATCAGTTCCTATGATTTTCTTAGCGTTGAATGACTTGGAATTGGAGGATCCAATCGAGTCACCCCTCAGCTCCTTGAAACTCTTGACCAAGAGGATCTTGGATTCTGAGTTTTTCTTCCTCAAGCTTCCGAAGGCAAATTGCCTGAGGCAATATTTCTCACCCTTCTCACAAGTATTTCATCTGCCACCCTTTAATCCATTTACTGACGGAATTTGGATCAAGACCTCCCTTGCTTCCTACATACCAGGCCCAGTTTCCTGAGTTAAAGTTGTATCTTCTTGAGTCTTTACCCATCTAATCACCCCATTAAACAAATCGTGACATAAAACTTATGGGCGTTGGGCTTTGCTCCTGTAAGCAATTGAGGAGTGACTTATGACGCTAACACAAGTCCATTTTGAATTATTGTAATAAGAGAGAAAAAGTAATACCAAGTTTCTTTGTAGTGAGAAAGAAAAAGTAACACCAAGTTATTTTTCCAAATAGGTTTAAATGTTTGAAAGAAGAAGTTTAGAAATTTCAATGTATATATAGTAAGCATATTGCAGATCCTTGACTATATCTATTACTCTTCTCTAAATGTGGGTTTGTTTAAATATACAATAATTTTTTCTTATAATATAAAAGGATATATCTGGAATAGTATATATAACAAAAAGTAAATTAAACGATGCTCTTAACCATAAATCGCTTCAAACCCTGATGAAAAATGTAGGGCTCCACATCAGAAATTGATTTTACGATGCTCTTAACCACAAATTGCTTCAAACCCTAATAACAAATGTAGGGTTCCTCATCAGATATCCATTTTAATATGGAATGGAAAATTAAAAGCATAAAAATAAGATAATACAAAGAAATCTTTCATTATATAATATGTAAGGAATTAAACCACTGTATTTAAATAAAAGGATTTATAAAAAACAAAATCTTTAAATCATATCTGGTGCATATGAGCAAAAGGGTTCAAGTGAAAACTAGAAAAAGAGAGCATTGCCATCACTGCAAAACCACAAACTAAATATCAAAGCTACCCATTCAAATATTCGACCAATGAATCGAAGCCTTAAAAATAAATAAAAAAGTTAAATATATGGTATCTTTATAAAGGAAATGAAACTTCTCTATGCATAGTGGAAGTTGTTCTCCACTACAAATTCGGCATACCCATCTCTATCATGATCATGAAATAAATAAAAACCTATCAAGAATGCAAGAAGGTTTGAAGCTTCTTTAACAAACCAACGAATTTGTAATCATGGTATAATGTAATAGTAATGGAGCACTTATAACTCATTTATATCCAAAAAGAAGACCTTGACCCATCATTGAAATCACATATAGCAATACATGTTTCCCGTAAAGAAAAAAAGAAGAAAAAAATATGAGTACATATTTTTCTTTGTTAAATTATAGACAATGGAATTCAACCCACATATACCATTATGGCATGATTACAATGATAGTAGTTTCGGTCATATATCAAGTTAACAACCATGTCCATCATAGTTATTAAACTTTGTTTTGGGATGGTTTAATTAATTAATAAATAGTATATGATTTTTCAATTCATGGTAAAATATTTATAGTGTTCACAAACCCTAGTTTATAGGGAGTTTAAATAAGTTATAAATTAAGTTTACTTATGACCTAAGTCTTCTTCAAGCCTCTTCTTCAAGCTTTCTGTAACACCCTATTTCCTCCAGTTTGTAAAAATAATGGGACTGGCCAAGAACTATGGCAAACTCATAAATCTTAATATGTGATGTAAATGGACCTTGAGGAAAAGGTCAATGAATGTGAATAACATTATAAATCTTATTGCAGGACTGTCGAGAGGGGATGTGCAGAAAAAGAGACCACGATGGCAGTGGAAGGCACCTGGAAAGGTGGCGTTAACTTTAGCCGAGAATTAACACCATATTTGGACTCCACTGACCCGGAGAACCAAAAGCGGCTCGTTGTCCCCGAATTAAATGTCTCGCAGGCTGGTAGGCGGATGGCTTAATGAGGTATGGGGAGGTGAACTGCCCATCCGTAGAGCCGTCACACCTGACCAACGCGAGGGTAATCACGCCACACGCAACCTCACAAGAGGATAAGGCGTAAGGTAGAAGCGATTGGGGGGCAGACACGAGGGGATAACTTTGGCATTATGCAGAGTGAGTGATAGCAGAGAGGAAGGATTGCAACCTTCACTCCTGGTCACTGGAAAATGAAGACGCAGTCTCACAGCATCGTGGTCTCAGCTCGGGGGTGGGTAGTGGTAAATCTGTTGGGAGTCGCTAAGCCTACAAGTGGGTGGAAACGAGCACCCCTCTCAGCAATTACACTCACTTCTGGTGTTATTTCTGATAAGTGTTTTGCCTCTGGCTCCTTCAAATATATGTATTCTAATAATTATGCTCATAAGCTATGAAACTATGAATGTTTCCATTATAAGAATGTCTATGTGGTATTTTGACCAGTACTAGTAGTTGTATATGCTTATAACAGAAAATCTACGCATGGATTATGTTCATAAATGAATTTAATTATCCTTAAGTTGAACCAAGTCAGAGTTCTTGCCCATTCTCGGGAAGTTGTTTCCCCTTATCTGTCTCCAGGAATGCCCCGGAATAGATCTCTTCACAAAGATTCCCTCTTTGGAAAGGTTTACCAAGAACCCGGAAAAAGGACTTGAATGTGCAAGTCTTAACAATCCTGTACGAGGAGGAATGACCCTCTTAAAATCCCGAATTAGCAGCGTAGGGATAAGTATCAGTCGACGAACGAGATCCCGTCGGAAGATCCATCGTCATTCATGACCGTTAGATTGACGAAAGAAACAAGGGAATTACATACCTTGCCCCTTTTCTTCTATCTTCGTGAATAATGAGGAAATCGGGATCGTAGATCCCCCAAGGTCCATGAGAACATCTAGACCATTGATTTTTCCACATCTAGGAAGTAGTGGGAGAGTGCGCATCATGGGACAGATCTGAGCCATTAGATCTTAGCTAGAAAAACCCGACAGCCGTTAGATCTGTTAAGAGATGCATGAGGGTTAAGCCCTCGTGAACAAGGACGAAAGTCCCGAGAGAGGAGTCGGTATCGGGGATTCAGAATTCGAGATTCCAGTAGTCCTGATGACAAGGCATCGGGACACTCCATGGTGAAAGTCCCGATATAGATATAGATCGTCCATCCGTGAAGGACACACGACGGAGATCGAGAGTTGACAAAGGATTTGCGTCACTGGGAGTCGCAAGTTGCGAAATCGTGAAACAACGATGACCGTTCATCTGAGGGAGGACACGTGGATGACAATTCCTCGACCCCTCTCCACCTTTGCAAGAAATGCACGAACAGGATCCCTTCGGAGGATCCTAGGGTCTGTAATGACCGTTTGATTTAAGAAAGAGACGCAGGCATTAATGCCACGACCCCTTCTTTTTCCCTTGCAAGAGATGAAGGAATCGGGACCATAGACCCCATGGTCCATGGAAGTGCCTAGACCATCCATCTATAGAGAACACGTGGTCACTGGTAAGTTCTTTGGCATTTTGGCACTCGGAAAACAAAAGGGCAAAGAACCCTTGTCTTCGCAAGTCGCGAAATTCCAATCACCGAAGCCTCGAAATGGTGTGAGGTGTGATTAAGATTGAGAAAATCTAGGATTTGATCGTGACCGTTGATCATCCCAAAAAGACCACGACCGTCGATCATGGTTGAGGGTCACTACCGTCCATCGAAGGGGCACGTGGTTGTCAGTCGACGTTTCGGCATTTCAGCATACGGGGAACCAAAAGGCAAGAAATCTTGCCTTCGCGAGTCACGAAGTCCCGATACCCAAAATCCCATGGACCGTTGGATCCACGCTCCTAAGAGTCTTTGATCTCTTACACGACTTTCCATATCAGAATTCGGAGATTTGAAGGACGAAGAGTTTTGGAGTCATTGTATTTCGAACTCCCAAGTACCGAAACCCCAAAAGGATCCATGTCGTTGGATCAGGGGAGGCTTATGGTCGTCGATATCCCTTTGGAGGGAAACTTTGGAGACCTCGAAAGTTTCGGGGATTTGAATGGGGAAAGGTAGAAGTTGTGTATCGCGATTCCCCGAATCGCGAAAATCCGATAAGCTCTTGGTTGTCTTAAGCGCGTGGACACCATATAGGGTCACGTAGACAAGACCCCAAGAGAGAAGCTTGCCCCTCGCTAGCCCCATCGGGGTTCAACGTTTCACTGTTTCAAGCTTCGGGGTTTGTAGAGTCGAGCGACTCGACGTTCCGGTAGCATTGAGTCGCGAAGTGCGAAAAGACGCTATGCTAATTCAGCCCATAGTCGTGAACTACAATCATATGAAGGTGGGAAAATGAAAGAGCTAGACTACGCTAATCCCCGTAGGACTTTGAAGATTCTGATTGTTGAGAAATCAATGAAAAAGTTTGATTTGCATAGTGGGTATGTGACAAAGTGGTATCAGAGCATGGTTACAACACTCAGCTTGATTGGGCTCATGCACGAGTTGCGCATAAGCTCCGTTCGAAGTACTCCTACGAAGATTAACCCCTAACTTAACTCTCTTGTCCAGGATTAAAACTTGGAAATGAGAACTCGACTGTGTATGGATGTGAAAGAGTTATAAATTATGCGCAAATTATAAAAATGTATTTAACTCTTAACTAATAACCAGCGTTGTCTTTTCACTCAAGCGGACGATCAGCCACGAGAATCTACAGACGCAGAGTATGGTGACTCACCAAGAGGTGGGAGAAGGCTCCCACAATAGAGACAAAGAGTCTGACGAAAGAAGAGCAATAGGAACCCCTCCAGACCTAGATGAGACTGTGAGGAGTCTCATGGTTGAATTGCAAAGCTGTAAGGCCGACAATGAAAGGATGATGAAAGAACAAGAAAAGAAAACTGAAATTAATGTAGTTTTACTGCAAAGCTTATCTGACCTACAGTGACAAATGCAGCATGAACCTGAGATGCAGAATCATGGTCGTGTCAGTGGCCATACTGAGAGGAGCACCTCAAGAAAGGTCCACCCCAGAGGTAAAGGACTAGTGCCGGATGATTCCACTGAGAAGGAAGCTAGCGATTCAGAAGGCTCTTCCAGCAGCAGGACCAATTCCTATTCTCGAAGAAAACAAAAGAAGAAAAAGACTTCCAAGGGTTATAAATTTGAGGAATTTAGAAACGCCAAACCTCCCTCCTTCGACGGTGAGATAAATAAGGGAGAGGAAGCCGAGGCCTGGCTACTTGGACTAAAGAAATATTTCAGAGTCCATGATTTTTCAGAAAATTTGAAGGCTCGAGTGGCCACTTTCAATCTGAACGGAAAATCTTCCATCTGGTGGGAAGATCTTAAGAACATGAAAGGGGTCTGCGAGCAGGACCTGTCTTGGAAATGGTTTGAGAATTACTTCCAGAAGAAGTATTTGTTGGAAAGATATTTCGACGAGAAGGCTAAAGAGTTTTATGAACTCAAACTGGGGAAACTCACTATAGAGGAATATGTCAACAAATTCCTTGACTTATTGAGATATGTACCCTACATCAAAGAAGAGAAGGTGAAGGCGCAACACTTCATCAATGGGCTACCCAAGGAATACCGGAACCGAATCGAATTTGACGAGCCAAAGAAATTAGAACACACTATTCGAAAAGCAACATATTGTCATGAACAATAGGGACATTGGGCAGAGTCTTATGGAGACTGGAAACAGAAGAGTGGTTCAAGATTTCAGAGAAATGGGATCAAATCCTAAGGATTTAAGAGCTACAAGAAGAACCCCATAATGAACTTTCCAACCCAGAGTGTACTCCAACAGAAATTTCCCTCGGTGGACGGAAACAAAACCTCTGGACCTATACCAGTGAAAACTAATAACCCAAAGAAAGAACCTCTGAAATGTTGGGGCTGCGGAGAAGAGCATCTCCTGAGAGACTGTCCACACCGACAACAGAACAGTCGAAAAGTTTATAACATTCAGGAAGCTACCATAGTCAATGATGTGGCAAGGAGTCTGCCATAGATTTATGCAGCCTTGGATAATAACCAAGCTAACCACCAAGCTTCAATGGTGGAAATAGAAGGTATGATTTTCAACCATCTAGTGTCTGTTTTGATTGACCATGGTTCAAATTTGAGTTATATATCCCCTAGAGCTTTTGATAAGTGTAACCTACATCCACAGAAACAAACCAAGCCATGGTTGGTACAGTTAGCCACTAGCACCAAAAGAAAGGTGGTAGAGGTCATACCAGCCTGTCAGTTAATGTTGGGTGAATTCCCCACCCAAGCAACCCTTAACGTATTACCCCTAGGATCATACGACCTGTTGATTGGTATGGACTGGTTGTCCGCCCATAAAGCCAAATTGGACTGTTACCATAAAACCTTAGAATGTGTGAGCAAAGAAGGAAAAAGGATAACCCTTCAAGGGATCCG
>ML872059.1:9486-19678 GCA_009831015.1 Picea engelmannii
TAGGGTGGTTGTTCATTTAAACCATGTTGAACTTGGGTGTTCGTTGTCGGAGTCCTTCTTGTCGTGCGCCATCCGTAAAGGACGTAGTCGTCCTTCTTGTTTATGTTGCACTTGATAGTATTCAGTTGGTTGCTTGGTCGGTTGTGTCGGGCGGGATATAGTCAGTCCCTGGTAGCCTTAGGAGACATATCTGTGTGTGTGATTTTTCTGTGTAAAGAATCCAGTGCCGTATCAAGAGTCTCGGGACCTTTAAAGGCAGGGTTCCACTCTTGCGACACACCTGATAGAGATTACTAGTTTCCGCCTGAGCAGTTGGCCAGGAGCCTGTCTAATCTTCTTTCGAGAAGACATAAGACTAAAAGCCCTGCTTTTCTGTGCAAAAATAGTAAACTCTACTGTTGGATTCTTCCATCTGTGACTGTACTGTACTTAACACCTGGTGTCGTTTTCTGCTTACAACTGCTAGTTGTACGCCTTATGTATAGGGGCGTTTATGGCTTGTTGTCACTGTGATATGTCGGGGTCATTTTGTTGTGTTCTTCTTGCTTGCGTCTTGTTCTAGGTCGAGTTACTAGTTTCTGCCTGAGCAGTCGGCCAGAAGCCTGTCTAATCTTCTTTCGAGAAGACATAAGACTAAACGTCCTGCTTTGTTGTGCAAAAATAGTAACCCTAACACCATGGATTCTTCCCTCTGTGTTCTTACTGTGCAACCCCAATATGTCTTAATGTTTGTGTTGTGCGCCTTATGCCTAGGGTCGTATATTGTTGCAGTTACTCGTTGTGTGCCTTCAGTCTTCTTGTGCTGAACCTCGTGGTTGCATCTTGTTGGTTGTCGATTGGTGACGTAGAGTCAAGTGTGTTTGTTACTTCCACACGCGCACACACACCTTAAACAAAAAAAAAAAATTGCACCTGTTCTCAGAGTTGTTGCTTAATGAGGAGGTTCGTTACATATGGTATCAGAGCCGATTCGACCCGCGACTTGGGATTCACTACAGCTTTTGTTGACATGATTAGATTTGATTATATTATTGTTGATCGAGTTGATTGTTTGCGTGTAGGTAATCATGGTTAGAGGATGCCGTAGAGGCAGATGATGGGGTGCTAGGGGAGGAGGCATGATGCCTACAGTAGCATCCACGCCTGAGGGGTCCAACCCCCAGGGAGGCGAGTAGGTTCTCGGATAGGAGCAGATAACGGTTGGCGATGTGATTGGGATGATGGGATCCTTTCAGCACATGTCTGAGGCTCTAATAAGCCGATTGGATAGAGATGAGGCCAGGGCGACGACACCTGCTGAGGTTCCGCCGCGTGCACCGGCCGTTACAGGTAGCATTCACCGTGAACTCGAGAAGGTAAAATTTCCTGAGTTCTTTGGTGCCCCGGACGACGTAGCCGCCGAGGCATGGTTGGAGATATGGCGATGTGCTTCGCACTTCGGGATTAAACCTCCAACATGAAGGTCCGCATGGCGGTCTTTCAACTGAAGGGGAGCGCTCTTCTATGGTGGAAGACGCTCCTGCCACAACTAAACATGGCTGTTGAAGATGTGTCATGGGAACTGTTTGAGGAACGGTTCCGAGAGAGGTATCTTTCTGAGGAATTCATTGAGCGTCAGCTCAATTAGTTCAACGCCTTATGACAGGGAGGTCGTACGGTGCCCGAGTACGAGGCACGTTTTATGGAGCTGCTCCGGTATGCTCCGCACCTGAACACTGAGAAGCTCAAGGTCAACAGGTTCGTGTTCTACCTTAACGACAGCCTGCGTGCAAAGGTTAGGATTCTGATGCCTCAAACCTTGCACGACGCTGTCCAAAAGGCCCTCATAGAAGAAGAGGAGCTTATCAGCGGGGGTCAGACCAGGACTCCAACGAGACCTGCAGGTCAGGGTTCATCGGGTACGCCGCCGCAGCAGACACCAGCGAGACATACGCCGGGGTATCGTGGCTTCCAGAGGGGATCCACTTTTTCTACACCATGACGACCGCCGCCTCAGCAGCGGACACCTTACCGAGGACCACAGCAGCAACAGTAGTGTCGCCCGCAGCAGCAGCAGTTTAGGCCTATTCAGCAGAACAAACCAGCGTTCCAGGCCGGTGGGTAGTCATCTTCTACTTCGGGTACCAGGAATACAGGGCTGAAGAAGGGGTGTTGGACATGTGGGGAGCCACACTACCAGCGTGACTGTCCTGTGGAGAGGACTAGGGCATCCAGATCAGCCAGACCTACTACAGTGGGAGATATGAGCAAGGCCCATCGGATTCATGCAGCGGTGAATAACCGCCAGGCAGAGCACCAGTCGACTGTTCTCGAGATGACAGGTACTGTCGCTGACCAGACCCTTAGTATTTTGATAGACCCAAGAGCTACTGAGAGTTTCATTTCTGGTGCCACACTAAAAAGGATTAAGGTCAAGGCAGTCGAACAGGACGAGTTTAGCTTCGTGGAGATGGCTTCGGGAGCTAAACAGAAGGTCGGAGGAAAGGTTACGGGCTGTGCCCTTAACCTGGGAGAGTTTTTCACGAGGGTCAACTTGTACGTCACGATCTTAGGATCTTATGACGTTGTGATCGGCATGGATTGGTTGGAATCACATGAGACGATACTCAACTATAAGACGAAACGATTGAGCTTAGTCGATGATGAAGGACATAGACATGTGATAGTAGGATGAAACCAGGGAGTATCTCTGAGGTTCGTCTCTTCCTTACAGTTACGGAAGAGTATGTGCAAGGGGTGCAAGATTTATGCGATCCTTGCACTAAACGAAAAGGGAGTAGCAGAAGGTCTAGAACACCTTCCGGTGGTTAAGGAGTTTGCAGACGTATTTCCAGAGGAGTTGCCTGGGATGCTGCTAGAAAGAGAATTGGAGTTTACTATAGACCTGAAACCGGGGACTGAACTGATAGCGAGAACGCCTTATCGAATGTCGACCCCAGAGATGCAAGAGTTAAAAATGAAACTGAAGGAGTTGCTGGACCTGGGACTGATACGTCCTAGTGTGTCACCGTGAGGTGCACCCGTTATTTTCATTTGGAAGAAGGATGGATCGTGGAGGCTTTGCATTGATTATCGTCAACTGAACAAGGCTACAATCAAGAATCAGTACCCCTTACCAAGAATTGACTATCTGTTTGATCAGATGAAGGGTGCGACGGTGTTCTCTAAGATCGATTTGCGATCAGGGTATCACCAGTTACGGATCAAGGAGGATGACGTCCCTAAGACCGCTTTTAAGACAAGATTTGGACATTACAAATTTACTGTTTTACCTTTTGGACTGACAAGCGCCCCAGGGGTATTCATGAGTTTGATGAACGGGGTGTTCCGCGAGTACTTGGACAAGTTCGTCCAAGTATTCATTGATGATATTTTGATCTACTCTCGGATGATGGAGGAGCATGATGAACACTTGCGCTTGGTACTACAGTGTTTGCGAGAGCACAAATTGTATGGGAAGTTGTCCAAATGCTCTTTTTATCAATCCAGGATTCACTACTTAGGGCATGTCATCTCCGGCGAAGGTATCGCCGTGGATCCAGCCAAGGTTGAGGCCATTATGGAATGGCCTGCGCCAACGAATGTCATAGAAATGCATAGTTTTATGGGTTTAGCAGGATACTATTGACGATTTTTCGAGGGTTTTTTGAAGATAGCAAGTCCGATCACGGAATTGCAGAAGAAAAACAAGAAGTTTGTTTGGACAGAGAAATGTGCGGAAGCATTTAGGAGGTTTAAGGAGTTGTTGACAACAGCGCCGATACTAAAGGTCCCTGACATGGACGTAGAATTCTTGGTATGCACTGACGCATCCAAGGAAGGGTTAGGCAGGGTCTTGATGCAAGACGCACGAGTGATTGCTTACATTTCGAGAAAACTGAGAAGGCATGAGGAGAACTACGCGACGCATGACTTGGAGTTATTAGCCATCATTTATGCCTTAAAGGTATGGAGACACTACCTTGTTGGACGAAAATTTGAATTAAAGACTAATCATTGTGGATTACAACACATTTTTACGCAAAGCGACCTGAACACGCGACAACGACGTTGGTCGGAATTTCTTAGCGAGTACGACTTCGAGATTACTTACATAAAGGGAACCGTGAACTGAGTGGATGATGCTTTGAGTCGGAGGCCACGCATCTTTTCGGTGTTGCCTCTTCAAACCAATCTACGTGAGAAGATTCTCACTTTACAGCATGACGATGTCTGGTACAAAGAAGTCGAGGATTTTATCGGACAAAACATTATGATGGTACCACGATTGGAGGGATATTCATTTGATAGAAATGGTTTATTGAGGTTTAGAGGTTGGTTTTACGTACCGCCAAATGACGAGTTGAGGATGTTGATCATGAGCGAGGCTCATAGAGTGATTTACATGGCTCACTCAGGAGTCACGAAGATGAGGGCAGACCTTAAGCCCTTGTTCTTCTGGAAAGGAATGAAGGCCGACATAGTCAACTTTGTGGCTAGATGTCTCGAGTGTCAGCAGGTAAAGGCTGAACATAGACACCCGTCAGGATTACTTCAACCACATGCCATTCCAGAATCGAAATGGGAAGTTATTTCGATGGATTTTATTGTTGGATTGCCACTGATGGCAAGGAGACATGACTCGATTTTTGTAGTAGTAGACACTCTGAAAAAGAGTGCTCACTTTATTCCGGTGCGTACGACATATCAGGCACCTGACATAGCGAGAGTTTTCATCAGTGAGATTGTGAGGCTACATGGCGTGCCTAAGAAGATTATATCTGATCGAGGATCAGTGTTTACTGGACGATTTTGGACGAGTTTCCAAGAGGCCTTGGGAACTCAACTTAATTTTAGTACTGCATATCACCCAGAGATTGACAGACAGACATAACGTATGAACCAAACCTTGGAAGACATGTTGCACATGTACGTGATGGACCAACAAAAGCATTGGGAGGAATTCTTGCCTCTCGTAGAGTTCGCTTACAACAACAGTTACCAGAGCACCATTAAGATGGCGCCTTTTGAGTTTCTTTATGGGCGACCCTGTTAGACGCCCTTGAGTTGGGATCGGCTTGAGGATAGGGTCCTGGTGGGACCAGAAGCGATCCAAGAAATGGAAGAGCAGATGCAAACCATACGACAAAGGATAAAAGAAGCGCAGGATCGTCAGAAGAGTTATGCCGATGCGCACCGAGTCGACCGTAGTTACGAGGTCGGTGGTCGAGTCTTCTTGCGGGTAAAACCGCATAAGAGTTCGATCAAGTTTGGAAAGGGAGCTGAAATCTATCCTAGGTTCGTGGGACCTTTCGAGATTGTGGAGAGAAAGGGGCCTGTGGCCTATCGACTAGCCTTGCCTGATTCTTTGAGGTGTATGCACAATGTTTTTCATGTATATGTTTTGAGACATTATGTTAGTGATCCTACACACACGATTGACATGAGTTCCTTCCAGGTATCGGACGAGGGAGTGCTCACGGCTGAGCCAGTCTGCATTTTAGATCAGCGCGTTCGACAATTACGACGTCGAACGGTAGATCAGGTCAAGGTCCAGTGGGACAATTATAGTCCGCACTCGGCGACCTGGGAGGACGCATATGATATGTGCCAACAGTTTCCATTTTTGTTTGATAGATAGACTTATGATACTGTGGTACTTATGATATTGTGGTACATTTATTTCGGCATTTATACTGAGAAACTTCAGGTCGAAGTTTAGACCAAGAGGGGGTGTATGTAACATCCCGCTCTGGTGCACTGACAAAACTTATTCTTTGAGGACACTTGCTCGCAAGTGATCTGGATTTTTATGATGACAAATTTTTTTCCTTCATTATGATGCGTTAAGTTAGATGACAGGATGTTTTTACTACTTTGATGTAGACAGGTGCTGCTGACTTAGTTTCATTGAGTGTGTAGGGTTTCAGACCTGAGGATGCAGAGGCATCGGTGGAACTCCCTTGGACTCCAGATTGAGTCAGGGAGTGGGCTATTTGGGTTGTTTCATTTATGGTGATATTGTTTTGTTTTGATGATATGCTATTGATTTTATGATATGTTGTTGACATGATCTGACATGATGGTTGATGATACAGGCTGATGATAGCTTGCCGACCAAGACTCACATATGGAGTAAAGGGGCCACACATGTTTTCCAGAGAAGTTGAGGGAGAGGTGTGGACAACAGCCCTGCCACAACCTACTAGCACTCCTGCCGTGGCTCGAACTATAGGTTAACAATTACCTAGTTCGAGAGGATCCACGATGCCATGAGGGAATACTGCAACAATCGCTCACGATGATTCTAAGGGGCGCGCAATAAGGCGGGGGGCCTTATTCCTTAGAGCCCTTAGTCTCCCACAAGTTCACCTGGCGGAGTGTTGACTCCAGGGGTTATAGATGTCTACCAATCCGTCAAGTCAGCAAGTGGCACCCTTGGAGCACGTGGTGCATCCTGAAGGGCACGTCACGTAAAGAAATACAAGTCAGCGAGTGGCACCCTTGGAGCACGTGGTGCATCCTAAAGGGCACGTCACGCAATAGAAGCAAACGAGGTGAGTGGCACCCTTGGAGCACGTAGTGCGTTCTGAAGGGCACATCGCATTGATGATGATGATGAGACAACCTAGACGACCCTAAGACTTAATGCCTGATGAAATTCTTAAAACGACTCCCCTAATTAAATGTCGCCCAGTTTAAATCTAAACCTAATTTTAAAAGCATCTCTAAGATAAAACTTTGGTAAGCCCTAAGAAAAGATCCTACAAAAATAAACTTAAGAACGTAAACTAAAACCTCCTAGGTGTTAATTAAAGTCTTCTTAAAATTAAAGGGGGTAAAGTGAAGAAAGGGAATAATTAATTAAAATATGGGTGTTAATGGTAAAAGGGATTATAAAGTTAAAAAAACAGGTGAGAGTATAAAGGTAATGAATTTAAAAATATAGAAAGGATTAATAAGCGCATTCATCTTTTGGGGTTTAAAAAATAAAAATAAAAAGAGAGAAATAAATAGTAGAAATAAGGAAACTTGTAATAAAGGAAACTTAAAAATGGAAAGTAGGAGACATAGGGTAAAAAGCGAAAAGGAATCAACAATTAAGGAGTTACTAAAAATCAACTACTTCATTTTAGGAAAGTTATTAAAAGCATGAGAGGGGATCTAGGAACCCTAGGAGAAATTTTAGGAGCGATTAAAGGGGGGGTGAGGGAATTGAGTCTTTTAATTATTAAAAAGAAATAAAATTTTGGAGAACCGTGGGGATTAGTGACACTTGGACGACAGTGAATTTTTAGAAGTTTGTCATAAAAATTTAATTAATAATGATTTAGGAAAGTAGGTGGGTCTCAAATTTCTATAAAAGAAGGGGAAAAGAAGGAAGAGAGGATGAACGGTGAGCGTAACGTTATGCTGCTGGATTTTGTCTTGACTGTTTTCTTGTGAGGAGTTGGGAATTTCTCAGCTGTATTGGAGTGGTAGCTCAGCCATGGAGGCGAGCTGAGAAGCTAGTCTTATTTCTGGATCTTGTGTGGCCCCTTTGTGGCTCGGGGGGCTAAGGGGGAAGCAGAGTACCCCTAGCGTTTGGCTGGGAGGTACCGGTGAGGGTTCCATTGTCGGCAAGCAGGAGCGGCAAGGAGCGCGGGACATCAATCGAGGCACGGACAACATACGAGGCAGGCACAAGGAACCATGTATGCTTGCTTATTTTATTGAGTATAATGCTTTAAATATTAGGCTGGGAACTGTAAGATGATTGTAATGTTCTGAAATGCTGGGTCTGGCGATCTCATGTGCTGATATTTTATGGAAGTAAAACTAGATCTGGCTTTCCTTCTGGCACTTGTTGGTTTTGATTTCTAAGATCAGTTGATCTGGTGTTTAGATCTGGCAATTCATTTTTTTTTAACTCTGGCAATTTGTTTTATCTTCTGGCAAAACGTTTTAACCTGGAAATTCATTTTTTTTTTCTCTGGCAATTTGTTTTATCTTCTGGCAAAACGTTTTAACCTGACAACTCATTTTTCTCTGGCAATTTGTTTTATCTTCTGGTAAAACGTTTTAACCTGGCAACTCATTTTTCTCTGGCAATTTGTTTTATCTTCTGGCAAAACGTTTTAACCTGGCAACTCATTTTTCTCTGGCAATTTGTTTTATCTTCTGGCAAAACGTTTTAACCTGGCAACTCATTTTTTTCTTTGGCAATTTCGTTTTATCCTTTGGCAAATCGTTTCAACCAACAATTCGTTTTTCTTTACTGCTGCAAATTCGCTGAGGGAGATGTTGATCCGTCCCTGTAAAAACTTTGGCATTTCGTTTTTCATCCATGCTTTCCTGTACAATCGTTGGCTCTGCGTTTTTTTAATTGTTGCTGCAATATTCGCTGAGGGAAATGGGGTTCCGTTATTGTAAAATTGTTTGACGGTTCGCTTTTCCTTATTACATTCCTGTAAAAACGTTTTCCAGTTCGTTTTTCATTACCGCGTCCCTGTAAAATCGTGGGGCATTTTGTTGTTCCTCGTTGCCGAATTTCCGCTGAGTGTAATGATATTCAGTCCCTGTGTTCAAATCTTATTTTCTGAAAAAGTCTGTTCTCCTTCCCTCCACATTGACAGTGTTAAAATCATAACAACGTATTCTTTTTAATGTAATTTTTATTGCCATTCGAATGGCTAGGTTTTTGCAAAACGCATGTAAGATATGGGTGCCAGCTGTACGGTTGATTTGGTATTCTAATTGATAGTTAAAAATGGTGTAGTAATGGTAGTGCTGCTGTAGGAATTAGGTTGAATATATACGGGTAACCATATTGAAATTAAACTAAATAGAGCATTAGCGTAGACCAACAGAAATGAAATTGTTGTTATCGATTGCACTGTCCCTTTTTATAATTTGAAATGTCGATTGTCTTAGGGTAAATTGTTAAATTTAAATGTATTCGTAACATACCAGCAGTATCGTGATTATCAATTTATTTCCAAGTCATTAAATGTAAGGCGTGAAGTTGATATTTTAAGTTGAAAGTTATTGATAATATGCCTTTTTAATTATGAGGTGATTTATATACTGTCATTTTAAATGTGGCTATTTTTAATTATTGGCATTTTTAATTATGGTAAAATTAGGTCCCTTCTAAATTTTGGCATTTTTAAAAATGATCAAATTAAATATTGTTGTTGCTACATATGTCGATTTCAAATATGATGTCATGAGGCTAATTTTAATTATGAGGTTATATATATAGAGGATGATGAATTTTATATGTTGACAATGAGTATTGTCTTTAAGCCTTGTCATTTTAAAAGGATGTATCTCTATTTTATATATTGTCCTTCTAAAGGTCGATATCCTTATATGTGACATATTGAATATGGGGATTTTTACCATGGACCGTTTTTAACCATGATGTCTCCTTTTATTTTATTTAAGACGTTGGTTAAAATTTTGAGGTTATCCTTAGTGTAAGGGTATTGTCGCCACATAAGATAGAGTGTACTTGGGTTGATAACTTGCAAGAAGGATTGGCGTAGTTATTATTGCTTTATTAAAGAATTTATGATCTTAAATGATGTTGAATTGTGAGATCCTCCTGTTTATTGAATGTTTTTATCTAGTAAGGTTATTGTAAATCTTATGGTTGTAGCTTATGAGAGGGTATTGTAATTGTAGAATCTTGGTCCGGATAGGGGATATAAATGAAGGATAGTTAATATTTCATGACAGGGTTATTGTAATTTTTATTGTTGTTAGTAATATATATGGTGCAACAACTTGACTTAGGTACAATAAATTACTCCGAGTTAGTCAATTAGGGTGGTTGTTCATTTAAACCATGTTGAACTTGAGTGTTCATTGTCGGAGTCCTTCTTATCGTGCGCCATTCATAAAGGACGTAGTCGTCCTTCTTGTTTATGTTGCACTTGATAGTATTCAGTTGGTTGCTTGGTCGGTTGTGTCGGGCGGGATATAGTCACTCCTTGGTAGCCTTAGGAGACATATCTGTGTGTGTGATTTTTCTGTGTAAATAATCCAGTGCCGTATCAAGAGTCTCGGGCCCTTTAAAGGCAGGGTTCCACTCTTGCGACACACCTGACAAAGATTACTAGTTTCTGCCTGAGCAGTCGGCCAGGAGCCTGTCTAATCTTCTTTCGAGAAGACATAAGACTAAAAGCCCTGCTTTTCTGTGCAGAAATAGTAAACTCTACTGTTGGAT
>WSFP011451513.1:0-19678 GCA_009831015.1 Picea engelmannii
GAAGGCTTACCAGGGTTCCTGTCTTGGGTACGCCCTCTTACAAATAAAACATCTGTGCTGTGACCATCCATGCTTTTTCGCCTCATCTCTTCAGATAACAAGGATGCAACTACATCCTCATACTTCAATGTAGATTGAGTGGTGCTACCTATTACTACAACCAGATTATCCCAAGAGTTTGGCAAAGAACATAACAAAGTAATACACTTATCTTCTTCTGCAATCGTAATATTAACAGAGCCAAGTTGACTTACCAGAGTATTAAAGGCATTTAAATGTTCTGTCACAGAATCTCCATCTTCCATCCTAAGATGATATAGCTTCTTTCGAAGGAACAACTTGTTTACCAGGTACTTTGATTGATACAAATTCCCTAACTTATCCCATAGTTCCTTGGCTATAGATTCTCCCGAGACATTCAACAACACCGAATCTGCTAGGCAGAGTCGAATAGTAATCCTTTCTCTTCTGTCGAACTTGTCCCAATCTTCCTTCGACATACCAGTAACTGGTGTACTAGTAGTTTGTGTACTGGTAGGTTGTGTACCAGTAGCCTGTCTGCTTGTAGATGGTGTACCAGTAGGCTGTGTACCAGGATCCACAACGATCCATTGTTCTTTGTCTACAAGAAGGTCCTCCATCTTGAGCTTCCATAGCTCAAAGTTTTTATCGTTGAACTTCTCTATATCGATTCTAGATGAGCTCGCCATTCCTCTTTCTTTACTCAAATCTCCACTGCAAAATCTCCCACTAAACCCAGGTTTATCACAGACCCAAGATAAACTTGATCTATCAATACCGAGCCAAACCCTCAGCAACAAAGGCGTCCCTCTGAAGCCAACAACGAGCTCTGATACCACATGTAAGTTTTAAACCTGCAATGTAAAGCAATGCATATATATTCTTAAGCAATACAGAAATTAATCAATGGCTCATACACATAGTACACAGATATTTTTTTACCGGAAACCCTCAACCGGGAAAACCTTTCTTATTTTCATTATATCGAATTTCACCATTCGCCATACAATATATACAATGTTTTTAGGTATTCCGTAGATACCAAAACCATAATCCCTTAATCTGGGATTAATTTACAAATCATCTAAAAATAACAGTTGTTGTATCTGACGCACCCCCCCACACACACATGCAAAGAATATAACACATACCCAACAAAGCTCACCTTGAGCTAGAGTCCAACAAAAGATATTTTTTTGGGGGAGCCCATCATTATTCCAAATATATTCCTCCAAATAGAGGATCTTTTTGAAGAAGTAAGGTTTTGTAGCCATCCTTGAATGAAAAACTGGCCACCCTCCAACCTCTGTAGTCCTGAGATTGTAAATGAACTAGAGTTGGCCCTTTAAGAGCAAGAAGGAGATTTTGAGCTTGTTGGCCAAGATGCCTAGGAATATGTCCCAAATTCCAATCCCATTGGAATTCAAAACATATATATCAAAGAGATTGTGCTTGTTTTGGGTACTCAACCACTGCCTAACATATTCAAAAGAAGGGTCTTGATAGAGAGGTCATGAACCTAGAATCCCATCATTCCATATATCTACATTCTTCCCATTTCCTGGAACCCAAAAGAGAGAGGGTTGTATAAAAGGAGAAGAGGCCTAGAGAAGCCTCCAAATTGGAGATCCCACCTACTTTTTGAGAGGGGCCTCTAGACATATTCTTTTATCTCCTTCAAAATATTTCTTCATCGCGACTTTTTTCCACCAATCATTTTTCCCTGTTACCATTCTCCATAACAATTTTCTACCTAGGGCAATGTTTACCAATTCAAGATCTCTAATTCTAAGCCCCCCATGATCTTTAGGTAACTTGACTAAATTCCAATTTTCCAAATGTAATCGTTTAGAATTTTATTTTCCTCCTTGCCATAAAAATTTGCGAATAGCCTGAGCCAAGGATTTTTAAATTTTCATAGAGGCTAGAAGAGAAGAAAAATGATATATAGGAAACACAGACAACACAACCTTGATAAGCACTTATCTACCAGTCAGGTTCAGCAAATAAGTCCCCCAAATTTGAAATTTATCTTTAATTTTCTATAGTATAATATGTCAGGCTTCCCCAGGAAGAGATTTCAAGAAAATTGGCATACCCAAATATTTAAATGATTTCCAATTGTCGGAAATAGGAAATTGTAGAATTTTAGCAATACCTAGTAAGAGAGGAGCCTTTATATTCCAAGCATAGATTTGACTATTTCTTTTATTTATGATACCTCCAGATATATCAGTAAACTGATCCAGCATAAGTTTAAAGCGCTTAGAAATAATTTTAGATGCCCCTCCCATCAAAAAGGTATCATCTGCAAACTGTGAATGATTAATTATTTTCTCTCCTCTTGCTATGCACAACCCTGGAAATTCTCTTGATATCCTCTCGCATTCTAATCTTCTATTGAGTGCTTCAACCATAAGAACATAGAGTAAGGGGGAGAGAGGGCATCCCTGATGAACCCCCCTTGAAGCCTTAAAGAAAGTGGCAGACTTTCCATTTACTAAGGGAGCTATCCATGGAGAATTGATACAGGCTCCTTTCCATGAGATAAAGGACTGGTTAAAGCCAAAGTTCTTCATAACTGCCTTAAGGAAATTGTTCTTAACTCAGTCAAAGGCATTGGCCATATAAATTTTTATAACCATCCCTTTTTCACCACGTCCATATCTTGAATGAACAACCTCTTGAACCAAAATTATGTTATCCCAAATTTGTCTATTGGCCACAAACCTTATTGATTTGGAAGAATCAAAGAACTGAGAAGAGGTTTTAACTTGATGGCTATTATTTTTTCCATAATTTTGTAGAATACATTACATAGTGAAATTGGGCGAAATCTATCAAAAGATGAGGCATTTTTTTCCTTTGGGATTAAGGCTAAGAAGGAATAATTTGTGGCTCCCCATAACCTATACAATTTATGCACTTATTGGAGCATCCATATGAAATAATATTTAATAATAGACCAACATATTTTGTAAAAGTGAATAGTGAAGTTGTCTGGGCCCGGAGCCTTATCAAGATTGAATTGAGCAATAACTGCTAGAATTTCCTCCTCTGAGAATGGATTGTTCAATTCTAGATTATCTTCCTCGATGACCATTGAAGGGATGTGAGTTAAAAATTGATCACATAGCTCAACATATATCTCCCCCTCTTCTGAATAGAGCTTGCTATAGTGGGATGTGGCTAAACCTTTAATTCACTCAAAGGAGGAAACCACTTCACCATATTAAGTTTTTATCTCCTCTAACCTATTCATCAATTTCCTTGCTTTAGCTTGTTTATGGAAAAGATAAGTATTTTTATCCCCATATTGAAGGCACAGACTTCTCGACTTCAATATCCATGTGGTCTCTTCCTCTTCCAGGGACTTTATGTAATATTGAAAGACAACTTGTTCATTCTTTAAAATATATGGTGTTACTTCACGATGTTCAATCTTAATTTGTATTTCTTCCAATGCCTTCTTATTCTCCAAAACTGCAGTGTTCAAAAGGCAAGATAAATCCTTAACCTAATTTTTGAGCACCATTTCAGCTTCTGCTCCCATATATGCACAGGGGAACCAGAAATCCATTGACTCTAAGTATTTGAAATAAGGGGGAAAAATCTGATTTTTCCATCCACAGTGGATTAAATCTGAACAAAATATGCCCCAAACTTTCCTCTTTGACAAAACAAAGAGAAATAGGGTGATGATCCAAGCTAGCCCAAGAAATGATGAAAGAAGAGAAGGAGGATGGAAGGGAAAGGAAGGAGTTGTTGATAATAAAACAATCCAACCTTGTTGTTATATTCCTTGGCCCTAATCGCATGTTGATCCAAGTGTATTTCCCTTTAGAAGGAGGAACATCCATCAATTCCAAAGTGAACAATAGATCCTCCATATTCTCCCACTTAAGGTCCTGGACTATGGATCCCCCTCTTTTTTATTTCAAGTGGATTGTGGTCTTGAAATCCCCAACAATTATACAATTTTGGGAATACCCAGAATCCACGAGACCCAACAAGGAGTCCCAACATTCTATTTTTTTCCAATAATTATTTGGCATATATACATTAACAATATGATAATCCATACCTGAAGGACGATGAAACAACTTAATCATAATCCAATGGGTTTCTTTGAAACTATCTTCTAGCTGAAATATGTTAGGATTCTAGAGGGTGTATATTCCCCCTGAAACCCCTCTCGAACTTATTGCTTCACCATTTATTTTCTTCCAATTTTGTTGCAATTCTTGAAGAGCATCAAGCTCCTTCAATTTTGTCTCCTAGATTAAAGGGATTTGAGGATTTTTTTATTGGATCAACTTTCCTATTGCATCTTTCTTATCCCTACTACCTAATCCTCTGCAATTCTAGGAGACTAATTTCATTATTTACCTGAAGATTTGGATGCCCCCCCTTTACATGGCTGAGCCATGGGTTGGCTTGGGCCTTTGACATTCTGAGCATGGGATTTCCCTGACTTCCCATCCTTTTTAAATATTCCTTCCAGAGTGATTTGGATACCCAAATCCTTGTCCCAATCTACTTCATTTTCCCTCCTATTACGGTTGGACTTCCTCCCCATTTTTTTAGTTGTTGTGCTTTGAGTGACTTCTATTTCATATTCATCCCCAATTTCCTCCTGATTACCTTCCTCTAGAATTTCTGAAATCCTTGAAATAGGGTGCTGAATAATTTTGCTTGGAGTTGGATCTCCCTGCTTTTGATGAACAACATCCGAGGACAGTCCTGCAACCTCGGTTTCTTTCATCACTAGATTATCTCCTTATTCATTTTACTTGCCTTTTTCTTTTGATTCACCAGTAGTTTCCTCCAAATTTTGTAGTACTGAATACTTATTTCTATTGGTTCCCCCTCATGGTCCGCTCCATCTAAAGATTTGGAGATGCGTGGAGAGGGGAGAGGGATTCCCCCCCTGCACTTTATTTGGCTATTGATTCACTGCTTTTCCAATGAGTTTCTTCCGTTTTGGTTGTTTCCATTGGTCCTAGGCCCTTTCCTCTGGTTGATCCAGTTTATTTTGAGGACAATTCTTAGCGAAGCGACCATATTCATGACATGCTTTGCATTTAAATGGAAACTGCTCATAATCCACCTTTTGCATGTATGACCAATTATCAAGAGTTAACTAAATAACTTCTTGTAACCCATTTTCTAGATCTACTTCAACACATAGCCGCACACAGGCTTGTAACAATTCTCATGGTTCGGCCCGATTGATGTATCTACCCAACTTGTTTCCAATAGTTTTTATAGTTTCATCATTCCAACAATGCAAAGGGAGGAAAGGAAGACGAACCCACACAGGAACTGTGTAGGGTATATCATTCTTTGGACTGAAGTCAAGAGTCCATTTATTCAAGTACATACCCCTTAATCCCATAAAATAAGGACCACTCTGAAAGATTAAGTCCCGATCTACTTTATTTTTGAACATAAAAACAAAAAACCCTTTACCACAGAAGGTAGAAGACATATGACTTTGGATTATTTTCCTCCAGTTGAGATCCATCCATTGAGTCATGGCTCGCGGATACAACCATAGAAAAATAAACTTCCCAATAATCCCATTTTCATCCAATCAAAGAGAAAAATTCCTAGATGATGATGAGTGCATTGGTGCCTTTGGAATTTCATCCAAATTTTTGACCAATTTTGAGGGCGTTGGCTTCACCGATTTGGTGTAGGATGCGATCAAAGCTTGAAAAACATCAATATCAGGAGGAGGAGGAGACTCTGAGGGAGCCCCTAATCCAGAGGTCATGTCTCTGAAAAACTTAGAAAAACCTCGTGAAAATTCTTTACCTCAGAAAAACCCTATTCGGAGAGCAGAACATAGAGTACTACCAAATAATTTTATATTATGAACATTTTAAAAATTAAATAAATAGTATGTGTTATCACACAAAACAACATGAACGCAGGCGAGCAAGTGTATTCTCCAGCAGTCGAGACCCCCTATGTAAGTTCGATGTGGCGCTATCTCCAAGCGCAGTTGGATGGACTCCAAGGTTAGCAGGTGGGTAAAATTTTGGCAGGGGCGCTAAAGTAGTCGGTGCGCCTAGATCTCAGGTCCGTTTCAGATTGATGGTCTCAGGTCATTTCGGGGCCACAACATGCGCAGACGTTAAAATCTGAAGGGTGGGCCGAAATCCAAACCATGGTTTTGAGAGAAGGCTATGTGGCAAGCGACGATGTGTTTCAGGCTCAAAAGCGGTGTGGGCATAAACCACTTCCCGTGGCCTCGAAATCACGTGCACAATTGATTCCCTATCCAATATCGACAAGTGGTCGCCCGAAAGTCGTCATGTTGCGCTCCAAGCTCGAGGAGGGGTCAACCAATGAACGAGGATTGACTTTTGTGGCCGCCTGATTATTCAGTGCCCAATCCAGTTGCAACAAGAGGTTTTCTGCTAGTCATCCAACCATGCTCCAATCCCGATGAAGATCCAGTTAATGAAGCAGGGACTGGTAGATGAAACCTTATCTCAACCCATAAATGGAAGGCTTGGAAGTTATGGATAAGGAGGAAAGACTGTCAGCAAGGTACAACAATGGTCAGTTTTTCTGTAGGTCCATACTGAACCTGGTTTGCGTCTAACAAGAGGAAACACACATAGTCTGACAGAAGGTTGCACAGACACAAATCTTTGATTGAGATTTCCAGATCACACTCCTAGCAGCTTTGGACTGATTTGAGTATAAGTAGATTAGTTCAATATTTTGTTAAGGTTGAATGGTTGAGAAAATCTCCCTACTGTGTAATTGTTGATGCCATAACTATTCTCTGGTTATGTATCAGACTTGAGACTTTCACATTAATTGAAGTCATCTTCTTTCATCTCTTTGTGTAAATTGTGCTGAAACACTCAGGCATGGAGGATCCAGTCGAGGGTTGCAGTTGTATTGTAATGTAGGTTTATGCTGATGTGACATGTTTCAATACTTTACCTTTGTTATATTATTTCCCCTTATGTTGAAATGCACATGCATGGAGGATTCAGACGAGTTGTTGTAGTCGTATGATAATGTAGGTTTGATTATTATGCTGTTGTGACATATTTCAGTGTCTAACACTTGAGTTCAAGAGTGCTCTTGAGCCTGAGTTTTTCTTCACCAAGTTGCTTGAATGTAGGATGCTCATGGTAGACTTGTCCACCTTTCTCACTAAGTCTTCCTTCTTCTCACCCTTAAACTCAAATCACTGACTAAAGTTAATGAGGACCTCATTTCCCTATGCATTTCTTGTCTAGTTTTTGTGTTAAAACATTCTTGTAATGAGTTTTTCCCATTTGACCTCCACTCATAAAACCAACATCCACCAAACATTATGATGAGTACTGGGCTTATCCTCTTGCAATCTGAGGGTGAATCTCAGTGCTAACATTCATGGCACCGTTTCCGGGGAACTAATTGAAGACATTTCCCTAGGATTGAATGACAAATAAATTCTGATTCTTAAGGTGCATCATAAATCAGTACCTTGAAGATTGCAACTTGCACCTGGCGAATCCACTATTTCAGTTGTGGCTCCCAAAGGCATACACACTAGGTCCACTCCATAGTTTCTTCTGGAAACACATGAAGCTGACCCAAAAAGAATTATCAAGAAATGAAAGACCTCTGAAGAAGGACTTTCAGCTATTGTACCAGCTGATTCTGGTAATTTACAAACTTCTTCTTTTAAAGCTCCAACATCTGCATCGAATTCTCTTTTTCTACCATCTATTGGAGTTTCCAGAAGTTTAAATTTTGGAAGTTTTCCTATTGAATTCTCCCCTTGTAGGCCTCATTTATAAGAAAGTTTTGACACCCCTGTTTCCCCTAAGATTGTGAACTAGTTTAGACCTAGGATCTTAGAAGAGTTTCCTACTTTGGGTTTTCCTACTCCTTCTCTTGTCAAAGTTGTTGTAGCTAAAGAGGGGGAAACTTATTTTTCTTTGAACCCCATATTATTCTCCCCAAACACTCAACTATTTCTCTTTTCCCCTAGAAACACAACTCCAGTCCCACCCGTCGGATCTCCATCTCCCCCTGGTTCTTCTATAGTTCACATCCGAATGGTAGGTGCTAATCCTCCTAGAAAAAAAATGGATGTTATAGTGGTTGCTAGGTATGCCCCTCTTGTTTTACCTCAGCCTATGAATTCCTTCCCAATTGGAGATTACCTCAAGTACATGCCCAAGTTTACAGGGGAGGAAGACATAACTGCAGAAGAACACCTTTCATCTTTTTACAGTTATGCAGATAATATTAATATTGAAAATTAAGATGTCTGGTTGAGAGTTTTTGTACAAATCCTTGATGGTGAGGCTATAAAATGGTTCAGGGGCTTGACTTTTGGAACTATTGATGTGATTGAAGCTCTGGATGATTCATTTTTGAGATATTGGGGGGACAAAAAGGATTTCCTTTACTATATTACAGAGTTTGGATCACTTAAGAGAGAACAAGGGGAATCTGTTTCAGACTTCTCAAAGAGATTTAATAAGATGTACAATAATATTCCCACTGAAATTAATCCTACTGAAACCTCTACCAAGATCACTTATGCTAGTGCTTTTGACCCTGATTTTTGCCTACCTGTTGAGAGAAAGAAGAGCTACCTCCTTGGCTCATATGCAAGATGAAACCCTTGAAGTAGAGTCCAATATGTTGGGATTTGACAAGATTAGGAGTAAGGATGATAGAGACAGAAGAAAAAGGTAGGTCTAAAGATTCAACCTCTGGTTCCTCTGCTGCCCACCCTCAAGTGGATCAGTTGACAAAACTGGTAAAATCACTTTCTGCAGAAATGGAGAAATTGAAATTTGAGGGGAAACAAGATTATAAGAACACCCAGAATATTGATAACAAGGGTAATTTCAGAAGACCAAATAATTATCCTCAGATCATCCAAAGAGATCAAAGAAATAGGGAGAGGGACGATAAAAAAATACAAGCCCCTCTACAAAAAACCTGGTTATTGATGAAGAAGGAGAGGAAGAAGATACTAATCCTGAAATCCATTGTCTTGGTGACACCTCTTCATCCCCTCATTTAACTCAATATTCATATGAAGAGGCTCTCATGGGAATCCAACTAAATGAGTTGATAAAAGAAGAAAGGACCAGTGGCCATCCAAATAGATACAACCTTAGGTCCAAGAAGAAAGAGAGAAATCCTCACATTCCTGATCAGCCTACTAGAACAGAGCATCCCATTAAGGAGATGACAACTAGCAGTAAAGAAAAAGAGGCACAAAGCCCCTAGGCAATGGTTAAGAGCCCTATCCCAAAAGTGAAGGAGATTATGAAGCCTCCCTCCTCTTTTAGCTTTAAGAATGAGATTCGAAAGATTAAAATCCATGTACCCTTTTTAGAGCTAGTTAAGAATGAGGATTTCAAAAGGTACCTCTCCAAAGTGTTGTAGCCTGAACCTTCATCTCATCCCACAAACTCAGTCAATGAATTTTTTTTTATCACACTAGGGCCTTTGGTAGAGGATAGGGATGAATCCTCCCCTCCTTTCTATACATTATTGAACATTCACGATAAAGTGTTGCACAACTACTTGATGGATTCAGGGGCATCTCACAATCTCATTCCTAAGACTGTCATGGATGAGCTTGGGTTGGAGGCTACAAAAACCTACCATGACCTGTACTCATTTGATTCAAGGAAGGTGAAGTCCCTTGGGGTTATCAAAGACCTGGTTGTTTCCTTATTATAGTTGCCAATGAAAAGTGTGGTCATGGATATTGTGGTGGCTGATGTCCCCCTAAATTTGGGATGCTTTTGTCTAGATCTTGGATCAAGATACTAGGGGGAAACTTACATATGGATATTTCATATGCCACCATTCTTGTGTTTGGGGGAGAACATAGAAGGCTTTATAGGGAAGCACAACTTTATTACATTACCAATGATGAAGCAAATCCTACAAATCACCCCATTTTTGCAGTTGATATTGATTTAGGAACCAATATGCTACAACTTATTGATGCTCCTCAAGCACCTATTATAATAAAAAAGTAGCCCATCACCTCTTGTGAAGACCCTCCTTCCAATACCTATGTTTGAAAAAAAAAAATTTGATGGAGCCTCTTCTAGGGGGAGTGTTGGTGTTGGGCTAGTTTTCATTTCCCCTACCTAAGAGACCATATCTCTATCTTATAAGCTTGAATTTGAAACAACAAACAATGTAGCAGAATATGAGGCTCTTGTTTTGGGTTTGAGAGATGACAAAGACATGAAGATTGAGGATCTGGAAGTATTTGGAGATGCTGAGTTGATTGTTCATCAAGTCAGAAATAGGTATTAGACTAAACACCCCAGGTTAAGGGCCTACAGAAATTAAGTCTGGGATCTTGTTGACAGTTTCTTCTTGGATTTTAATATCTCATTTGTTCCAAGAGAGGAGAACAATGTGGAAGATTCCTTGGCTATTTCAGCAAGTTCAAGGTTCTTTTGCCCCGCAAACTCAAGTATGATGTGGAAGTAAAGTATAGACCCTCTATACCTGACAATGTCAAACACTGGAAGGTTTTTGAGGATGATCTTGAGATAAAAATATTTCTTGAAACTATGGATGAATTTTTTGATTTGCATATTGATCAGGATCCTGATACTGAAGAAAGCCCCCATACTAATGTTTTTTTGAATAAAATTGTTGACCACCATATTTTTCAGTTGCCAAGTAACCATATTCCAAAGAGACTTGTACCCTTGGAGAGATTGTTTGACAGAAATGATGTTGTAAAGGTTAAAAGTTCAACTGAAGATTCTGATGTGACTGAATGCAATTTAGGAATGGAGGAGGATCCCAAGTATGTCGAATTGTCTAGCAGTCTGTCAAAGGAGAAAAGGGCTGAGTATGCCAAGATTTTGAAGGAGTTTGTTAATGTGTTGTCCTGGAAATATGAAGATTTGAGAAAATATGACACCAACATCATTGAGCATAAGATCCCTTTGAAAGAAGAGGCCAAACCTTTCAGGCAAAAACTCAAACAGATAAATCCCATGCTGCTGCCTATTATGGAGAAAGAAGTGAAAAAGTTGTTGGATGCCCAGATCATCATTTTTTTGAGATATTCAAAATGGGTGGCTAATCTGGTGCCTGTGAGAAAGAAAAATGGGGAAATCAGATTATGTGTAGATTTCAGGAATTTGAACAGGAGCTCCAAAAATGATAATTACCCCTTGCCAAAGATGGAGCACATTTTGCAGAGAGTGACGAGTTAATCTAAGATGTCCATGATTGATGGTTTTTCCGGCTACAATTAGATCTCTGTCATGTATGAAGATAGAGAAAAGACAACCTTCACTACTCCTTGGGGCACATTTATGTATGCTAAAATTCCCTTTGGATTGATGAATGCAGGAGAAACCTTCCAGTGAGCCATGGACATTGCCTTCATTGGGGAGAAAGAAAAAATTGTAGTCATCTATCTAGATGAAATTACAACATTCTCAAAGTCTGATAAAGAGAATTGTCATCATTTGAAGAAGGTCTTCTTGAAGTGCATAAGGTTTGGTCTTTCCCTCAATCCTAATAAATCTTTGTTTGCTATGAAGGAGGGAAAATTATTGGGGCATATTGTGTTAGTTGAAGGGGTAAGAATTGATCCAAGTAGAGTAGAGGCCATCCATGCCTCATATTTTCCTAGATCTAAGAAAGAGGTTCATTCTTTCTTGGGTAAAATCAACTTTCTGAGAAGATTCATTTCTAATTTTGCTAAGTTGGTTAAGCACATTACAACCATGCTTAGAAAGGGGAATGAGGTGAAATGGACTGCTGAGTCTAGAAATTCTTTTGGCCAAATCAAAAGGGCTTTGACTGAAGCACCTATGCTCACCAACCCTGACTATTCTAAATAATTTATGATATTTTCTTTTGCCTCACCTGATACATTGGTTGTTGTTTTGGTACAGAAAAATACAGAGGGGTTAGAGAAGCCTATTTCCTTTTTCAGCAGAGCATTGAAGGATGCAGAAATGAAGTATGATATCATGGAGAAGTAGGCATATGCTTTGGTCAAAGCCCTCAAGGCTTTCAGAATATGTGTTCTACATTCAAATATTGTTTCATATGTTCCCTCAACCTCAATGAAAGAGATATTGATCCAACCTGACATAGATGGGAAGAGAAGCAAATGGATTGCCAAAATTATGGAATTTGACCTTGAAATAAAGCCCACTAAATTGGTAAAAGACCAAAGTTTAGCCATGCTGCTCGTTGAATCAAAATGCAAGGCTTTGGGGGTTAATTTCATGAACATAAACTCAGAAAATCAACAAGCTGAGATTGTTGATAAAGACTCCCATGTTAGCCTCAATTTGGCAGAATGCACCTGGTACAAGGACATCATATATTTTCTGCATAAGTTGCAGCCTCCTGATGGTTTGGACAAAAACAAGGTGAGAGCTTTGAAACTCAAAGCAATCAAATATTGTCTCATTGATCAGGTTTTGTACTGGAAGGATCCTCTGGGATTTATGTTAAGATGTCTAGACCCACAGGAAGCCCAAAGAGCTATGACTAATTTTCATGACAACTTATGTGGGGGACATCATTTTTGGAGGACCACAACTTATAAAATCCTTAGAGCTGGGTATTTCTGGCCCAACCTTTTTACCGATGTTTGTGAAAATACTAGAGCTTGTGTCAAATGCCAAATTTTCTCTGGAAAGCAGCAACTCAAATCTTTTCCTTTGAAACTTGTGGTAGTTTCTGGACCTTTTCAACAGTGGGGTCTTGACTTCATTGGGGAAATCCACCCAACCTCAAGTGTTAAACATAGGTGGATTTTGACTACCACTGATTATTTCACCAAATGGATAGAAGCCATCCCTATAAGGAGTGCCTCCCATAAAGTAATCATTAGATTCCTTGAAGATATCATGTCCAAATTTGGTTGTCCAAGCAAGATTGTTACTGACAATGATGCCTCCTTCAAAGTTGAACCATTAATCAATTTCTGTGAGCAATATGGGATTACATTAATCCATTATACTCCCTACTATCCCCAGGGAAATGGTTTAGCAGAGTCCTCTAACAAGAGCCTCATAAAGATCATTAAGAAATTGTTAGAAGACAACAAGAAAGCATGGGACTCAAAGTTGAAATTTGCATTATGGGCTGATAGAGTTACAACAAAGAGGTCATTGGGTGTTTCTCCCTTTCATCTTGTATATGGGGTTGAGGCTATCTTTCCTACTCAGCTTGCCTTGCCCGTGGAAAAATTCCTCCAAGACTACCAAGGAAAACCTAATGATATGGCCAGGAAGATACAATAGCTGGTAGCAGTACAACAGACCAGGGAGTAACTGCTTGATAAATATCAAGACCATTAGCAAAAAATAAAACGAGCCTTTGACAAGAGGACAAGCCAGGAAGAGTTTCAGCTGGAAGATCTGGTGCTCAAGTGGGATGCCCCCAAGCAAGACAAAGGAAAACATGGTAAATTGTGTCTTGTTTCAGTACTTTCCCTATGTTATCTTATTTCCCCTTATGATGAAATGATCGTGCATGGAGGATCCAAATGAGTTGTTGTAGTCATATGATAATGTAGGTTTGATTATTATGTTGTTGTGACATATTTCAGTGTCTGAGACTTGAGTTCAAGAGTGCTCTTGAGCCTGAGTTTTTCTTCACCAAGCTGCTTGAAGGCTGGGTGCTCATGGAATACTTGTCCACCTTTATCACTAAGTCTTCCTTCTTCTCACCCTTAAACTCAAATCATTGACTAAAGTTAATGAGGACCTCATTTCCCTATGTATTGCTTGTCCAGTTTCTATGTTAAAACATTCTTGTACTTAGTTTTGTCCATTTGATCTCCACTCATAAAACCAACATCCACCAAACATTCTGATGGGTAATGGGCTTATCCTCTTGCAATCTGAGGGTGACTCTCAGTGCTAACAATATGATTTAATTTTATTTTTTTTAATTATATTTTTATATTTTTTAAATAGTAAAATGGTTATTAAATCTTATTTTATACTATTTTCAAAAATTAACTCAATAAAAAGTTAATTGGTTAATATTTAGTAAGCACTATAGGAGCTTCCACTAGCTTGTTTCCTTATTGATAAACTTCAATTATTCATTGGAAAAACTTCCTCATTTATTAAAGATTACTATGATTTTATTTTAAAAACTCTGAATCTTCACCTCGATGAAAAAGACATCATGGTTAGTTTTGATGTTGTCTCATTATTTACCAAAATTCTTGTTCCCGGAGCCCTTGACCTTATTTCCAAACTGGTTGACCCAAAAACCCTCAACTTGATTGAAATTCACGTCACATCCACCTTCTTCACCTTTAAAGGTATATGCTATGAGAAAACATAAGGTGCAACCACGGGGTCATCCTTATCCCTAGTGATTGCCAATATTTTTATGGAACATATCAAGGTATTAGCCTTAAACAACTTCCATTTAAAGACCAAATGCTAGTTTTGATTTGTTGACAACAATGTTGTGGCCTCACGACCATCACTCTTTGAATTCTTTCTTTAACCATCTTAACAACATTTTTCCCCACATCTAATTCACTATGGAAATGCAAAAGGAAAATTGTCTTCCCTTTCTGGATGTTCTCATCTCTTGTCATCTTGATGGCACCATAACCCACCAAGTTTATAGGAAAAAAACTCACATCAATAGATACCTTCATGCCCATTCTCACCACCACCTAGCCCAAAAATATGTCATTCTAAAAACTCTAGTAACTTGAGCCATTTGAATCTCCACCCTCAATCTCCTAATTAAGAAGGAAGAATCCCACCTTACTAAGGCTCTTTTGTCCAATGGTTCCCTTTCTAGATGTTCTCATCTCTTGTCATATTGATGGCACCATAACCCACTAAGTTTATAGGAAAACTCCTCACATCAACAAATACCTTCATTCCCATTCTCACCACCACCTAGCCCAAAAATCAATCATTCTAAAAACTCTAGTAACTTCAACCATTTGAATCTCCACCCTCCATCTCGTTGAGAAGGAAAAATCCCACCTTACTAAGGCTTTTTTTTCCAATGGTTACTCCATCACCCAAATCAATAATGCTTTTTACTCGTCCCGCCATTCTAAATCTAAAAACTCTCCTTCATCTTCCCCACCTTTAGCTCTTATTTCTCTTCCCTGCATCCATAACATTAATGATCATATCTCAAATATTTTGGTAAAAAACAATATCAAAGCTCTTTAAAACCATATAAAACCATTAAGCATTTATTTAGAACTGCTAAGGATAAATTCGAGCCTATGCTTGGCCAAGGAGTTTACCAAATTCCCTACTCATATTGCAAATCATAAATTGGCCAAACTGGTAGGTTTTTCAAAGCTCATCTCAAGGAACATATAACTGAAACATTCCACAGTCGCATCTCCAAGTCAGTGATCGTCAATCACTGCCATAATTCTAAACAACTCATTTGCTTTGACCAAACCATAATTCTTGCCCGAGTTCCCTATCATTCCTCTCATATCATACGAAAAACGCTTGAAATTGAAAAACATCCTAATAATTTTAAACAAGATGCTAGCTACCAACTGAACCAATCATGGAAGCCAACTATCCATAATCTTAGTCAATAAGCCTTCTCCCTCTTGAAATCCTTTTATTTCTATTTTATTATTTTTCTTTCCTAACTAATTTCTATCATACACCACCCCCTAATGACATTCCTCTACCCTTTCTCATTTCAAACCCCCCTCCCCAATATTCCTTTCCTTTACCAATTCCTTCTTTGCAGAATAAGATTTTTTTTTAATTTATGTTAGTTTCCTTCTTTATATATATATTTTTATGTGATCACATTTGACTCCTTTTTTTTGAAATGTTTCTTATGATTTACAAGGACATATTTACAACCACACTAACATATGATTTTGATCTTGGATGGCTAAGTTAATATAAGCCCTATGACTTGGCTCAAGTGACACATTTGACTTTTATTATTTTACAAAGACTTATTCATTATTTTACTCATTTTTCACAATAGTTATTTAATAATTTTTCACCCTATAAAACCTAATCTTGATACTATTTTTTTCATTATTGAGTCCAAAGGTGTATGGGGGAGAAGTTGTCACATTAGCGTGATGTTAGATTTAAAAAAAAATTAAAGCCGAGTCAATTAAAAAAGCCCGCTCAATTAATAAAAACAAAAATTACACAAACTATTATATATATCATATTTACTATTACTTTAGTATATTAATATTACTTTAGCATTTACTATTACTATTACTATTAATATTTAATATTACTAGTACTTGTATTGCTTTAGTATTTAATATTTAATATTTACTATTACTATTTATTTTAGTATTTAGTATTATTATTTAGAGCAATAAGAGCATTGATTTCAGTGATAATACCATGCAAATTGATTCATGGTATTAATTAATTGAAGAAATGATAAGAATAAAATTAACACGATGATAATTGATTTAGAGCAATTAGTTGCATTGATTTAATCCAAAAAAATATGCATTGATTTAAGTGATGGTACAACAACAAAAATGTTTAGCATAATCAAGTAGTTGTATTCATTTTAACAATGATATAACATAAAACAATAGGGTGCATTGATTTTCATTGATAATACTATGAAAAATGCACTAAGTGCATTGATTAATTGAAAAATTCTCTATATTGATTTCAATTGTGAGATACAACAAATCATCAAGTGAAATGAATTCAACAACAATGTAGTGAGTTGACAAGTGAATTCAACAATTATAATATTAAGATATATAAAATGTAAAAAACTTGAGTTTACAAGTGTCCCTCCTAAGAGAATAATATAATAGTGAGTAAATAAAAAACTATGTGTTGAAAACAATAACATTAAATATTATGTGAACTATCCTAGTAGTGCTCTCTGAGATATTCTTAGAAAACGTTTTAAGGGAACTATCTTTGTTATGCTCTTTGATTTAGAGCAATTAGTTGCATCGATTTAATGTAAAAAAAATGCATTGATTTAAGTGATGATACATTAAAAAATGATTTATGATAATCAAGTACTTGTATCATTTTAACAATCATATAAGATAAAAAAAAATAGGGTGCATTAATTTGAGTGATAATAATATAACATAAAACAACCAGGTGCATTGATTTCAATGATAACACCATGAATATGGAGGAAATTAATCCTCTATATTGATTTCAATGGTGAGATACAACAAATCATCAAGTTAAATGAATTTAGCGTGAAAACAAATTTCAAAACAAATATTATAAGTTGAAGGTGCTTCCCTAAATATGGCCCTTGTATAGAAATTTATTAATCTACCTTTGAATTTCTATATCTTCGTTTGGGTTGAGTCGATACATTTGGGACTTTGGAAAGGACCCTGTTATAAATTCAATGGAGCTTTAAATTAGTTGTTGTGGAGACAATCCTTCTAGATTTTCAAATACTTTTTCACAGGACTGAAGTGTTGATGATTACAACTATGTGAGACATTCTCTAGCTTACAAACCTATGAGATGTGGATCATTGCAGCTATGTGAGTCTTTCTCTCATCTTACAAACCCGAGAGAAAGCCCCTAAGAAGGGTACATGGTTCCTCCCTGAGACCGAGTTGGAACATAGAGATGACCTCCTCCATTCAGAGAGTTGAGAATAAATCCAGATGATTATCCAGTGGGAAAGGCGATCTGTTGAGTTAGACATGCCTGTGTCTGAGCACAAGGTGAACGTGTGAAATCCCAAAGTGTTGGGTGCATTGTCATGTGAACAGAAATGAAGATGATGTATTAGCCTCCTCTGAGCAACAGAGTTGATGAGAAAACTCCAGATGATTCTCCTGTGTTAGGCAGTGGTAAAGAAGATCTGTAGAGTGGACATGCATGTGGACGAGCATAGGTGAACGTGTGAAGATCTGGCTCTTCTGTGTAATGTAGTGAGCCAGAGATATGGACATCCCTATGTATGTTCCCCTAGTGGATGAGCACTAGTGGGTGTATCATATCCTTTGCTATATTGTACAAGAGTCAGACCTGCCTGTAACCCTAATTGTAATATAAAGGGTACATGTCAACCCCACCTTAATGTGACTGTTAATTAATGTAAAAGATAATTAATCTTGTTAATATTAATTATATTATAAGCTAAAGAGGTCGGCCCTGTTGTGCCAATAGACACTTTTGTTGACAGGTTCAGGTTAGTATAAGTAAAGGTAAATTCCCCATTGAGGAAACATATCTTTCATGTGAGTTTGGAAATTTCAACAAGCACACTTCTTTGGAAAAAGTGCACACCTCTCTTAGGCGCTAGACTTCTAGGGTTTGAGCACCTTCTTGTGTGCTAGGGTTTATATTGGTGGTGAAGGTATTTCTCTTGAGGAATATAGCAAAGGATTTGGCTGGGTTTTATTCCCTTGTTGAGAAGGGTTTCCCAGGATACATCTTGTGTTCTTGTGCATGGTGCTTCTTCTTGTGATCTTGGTTGTTGCAACATTCTTGTTTATGGTTAAGAGAAATGTAAACCCATTGGTTAAGACATGGTATAGATCATAGGTCTTGAAGAACCCATTTCACAAGCAAATTTCAGTCATCCTCTCTCTCTTTTGCTAAACCGTACGACCCTCCTATGGTTTCCATAAATTTCATACGACCTACCTCTTTGAGGAGTTTCAACACTTGTCACTTGGAAGTCGGGGATAAAAAGTGCATAGGAGTGTAAAACCTCCTTCAACGCACCTCCAACAAGATTCAAATTGCATTTCTGAGCATTTTGACTTTTTGGCCCTAGGGTTTCTAGGGTTTCACTAATTTTTGTAGAAATTTCAGAATTAGGGTTTCTACAACTCATTGAAGGAGCTCTTCAGCTCACCAGTGGTCTCCTATATTTCAAAGGCTTATTGTTGGCAGTCATAAGTCCAATAAAACCCAAAAGTGCTAGCCTAGCCTAGCCATTAGGTTTTCTATCCCAGTTGACAAGGGTTTGTGAAGAACCTAAAATTATGATGAACAAGAACTATGATGGAAGATAAGCTTGATGGATCAAGCAACTTCAAGTTCCTGGAAGACAAGACTTCGAAGGAAGGATTATTGTGGGTAATACAAAAGGGTGACATTGTGACTACCTTCTTCATGAAGATGTCAAAGGATAGAGATAAGCCAGGTTCCATTGGAGAAATCATATCAACACCCTCAGGTATGCATTTGTATATATATTATTTGTATCATTGTCATAAGGGTAATTGCAAGAGGAAGGAACCTTTGTTGAAGTCATGGATCCAGATGGATCTCAGTTCATTCAAGAGGAACAACACACTGGAAGTGAAGACTCTAGGTTTGATTGTTGTAATTGTCATTCCTATAATCTATATTTCTAAATTTTTCTACGTTACAAGTAGGGGTTGTAGTTGTGACAACAATTCTTAAATTGTTTTGATTCTAGAGATGTACTCATTAAGAAAGAGGAAGAATAGAACCACTATTGAGGCAACCAAATAATGCATGATCATAATCCTTCTATGATTCCATGGGCATAAGCATGCATGACACAGTATATGTGCAGAACAAGAGTCTTCACTAGACTTTGAAAAACATAACTCCCGAAGAAGTCTTCACCAGAATGAAGCCTGAGATTGAACACTTTAGGTTATTTGGGTGCCCAGTGTATTCTCATGTAT
>ML872062.1:5450-19677 GCA_009831015.1 Picea engelmannii
AAGATCATTCTAGAAGCGGAAGCTTCTATTAGGTCTTCTTACATCCGCCTAATTCTCTTTTATTGAAAGGTCTTATTAATATTGACCTTTATTACATCCGAATACATTAATCTACCCATGTGCGGGTTAGGACCTTAACATGTACATAATGTTTGATATCGTAATTTTGGCATATACACCCCACCAACAAGGTTTGTCCAATGAACTCATATTCTTAATCATAATCCTAGCATGGTTTGATTTAAGGGCATGTATGTATCTTTCCCATTCTTCAACATCTATGCCATCCAATCTTAGAAACTTTGCTTGTTTCCACTCTTACCTCCAAATAGTGGTTGAATATGAATGTGTCGCCTAGTGTAGAAAAAACAAGCCCTTCCTATGTAGAATCTCAAGTAGATCCTCTACGAGTTTGAACCTTTCTCCACAACCTACCCAGGGATCAATAAATATACTCATTCTTGATCCATTTCTTATTCTCCACATGAACCATTGACCAGGGAAATTTAAGATTATAGCCTTCCTAATTATTGAAGAGTTATTCCATTTCTCATTTGGTTACCTTATCCATTCTTCCACTATATTTGGGAATATGTATTTTTGAACTACAACTTGGCACCACAAACCCGTACCTCCAATTAGTCTCCAAAAAACTTTGTCTTCCAATGCTATACTTAAAAAATGTATGATATTCAACCCCCAACTTCCCATGTCTTTTGATAACACATTAGCCTTCCAATTTGCTAATGTAATTCCTCTTTCTCCCTTGAACTAGACCAAGAAATATATAACTTATTCACTCGATTTTTTCTAGAACATCCTTTAGAAAAAAACTAATGACATCTAACAGACAAGTATGGCCTTAAGTATAGACATGAAATAGATTTGAAGACCTTTCTCCCTTATACACATGTTTTGAAGATGTGATGATTTGATATGCTAAATGTGTTTGTTTTTTGTAAGCACTCAAACAAATTTTTATTATTCTAGCTTAATAACACACATACAAAAGAGCTTTGTTTTTTGCCTTCCGCCAGGGAAACTAGACCAACAAGAAAGGAATAAGTCTTATGTTCATATAGTTTGCATGAGGTTCTTAAAAAGAGTCTTGAAAGCTAGAAAAACAAAATAGTAGCAAAGATGGGGAGTGAAGAAGACTCCATTTCTATCTCTTCTGGTTCTATGCATTCAGAATTCAGACAAGGATACATGTTGGTCACAAGTCAAGAGAAGTCGTCGACAGGTCCTAAGGTGGCTCCTGAGAAGACTAGGCGATACTTTTTGGTGTAGAGGTCGTCATGACAATACTAGAGGACGATAGGCAAGAAAGAGATTATCTAAGAAGCAGATGTAGGTCATCAAGTTGAAACTGAATTTTATTATGGGAATCTTCTCGAGTATGAATCATTTGACCCAATAAAGTCTTAATATGTTAGTAAAATTCAACGGTTTTCCAGTATTTAGTTTCCCTTGCGCGAGTGTTTCCGACATTGAGAACCCATCTGATAGTAATTTTGGCTACCTCATGTTCGGTAGTCATGGTTATTTCCAGTTGAACTTTTGCTTCGGTGTCGTGCAGGTACACTTGGAAGCATGACGAGGTGGTGGCATGAAAGGTGTCAACTGCCTCATACATGTCGTGTTGAACCCTAGTAGTTGGCGGGTCATCTCATGCCTGGTGGGATGAAGTCTTAGCTAGAGCTCCAACTCCATGATGATAGCCTTTGGGGTATCCTTTATGAGGAGCCATCGAGGCCCAGACATATGCTTTAAGCACTAAGTTGGAATATTGGGAAGAGGAATGAAGGGAGGTCAACCTGCAATGATGATGGGTCCTTTGGTCCCTCGCTGTAGCAATTTCAAAGATAGGATCTATTCTTTGTCTTTACGAAGAATCCCTTGGTTCACAGAGCTACTTGTTTCTCATTCTCCTCGTCGGCTTACCCATTAAACCTTGATTAATTGAGACGGGGGGAGGCCAGATCGAGGCCAAAGTACATGAATTTAATGACATTAATGTTTTCACTAAGGTGGATGAACCATCATCCCATTTCTCCATGCTAGAGTACACCTGTTTCATGTAAACCCACCTAACCTGACTTACTTTCGATCTCGGGTCCGGAACCCAGCACGATACTCAATTTGATTGTACTTTAGAGAAATTTTGTTCATCTCTTTTAGCTCCTAAACTTTGCTTGTTTTTCCTCTTTAAGATTCATCCTCACTTCTGTAAATCTTCTTGCCAATGGGTTAGTAGATGGAGTGCTTCTTACTGCACCATGAGTGAAAAATGATTGAAATAATTTACCAGGAAATATATTTAAGTCTATTCATATAGTACTAACATACTTTAGATCAAGTAGAATAGAGTATCCACTAGAGTGGATGCATAACTTATTACCTCTTGTCTTACCGTATCTAATCCACCATATCTAGAATGTTAGCACCAAAAGAAATCGTATACAAAAAAATGAAAATTTTAAATGCTAAAACAAAAAAAAACAAATATCAATGTTCTAATCCTTCTAGCATTTCCCTAGCAATGTCACTTGATTTATATGCCTAAATCATGTTACATTTAATTATCAATCTGGAGTTCATAAACTTGTGAAATGATAACATTGTATGTGGAGAATTAGATCATTTGCAATACTTATCTACTTTGAACACTCATTGCAATAACAAATAAATTAAGTTTGAGAAAAGGAAAATACTGAACGCACTCTCAAAGCAATACAAAAATACACTCATCCTTGAGACTGTTATTTACTAAGATTGAGAATGTCCAATAATAGGTTACAATCATCGTTCAATTCCAATATTAGAACGTTCATGCAACAATAGCCTATAGCGATCATTTTTAGTTATAGTCCATGAGTGAGTGCAAAAGGAAACCCGCTTGCATGTAATTAAAACTAACTCATCCATTCTAGGCAATGACCATGTATTCGGGCATTGATCATGCCATTGGGATCCTGTTGTCACCAATTTATCTATTTGCATGATTTCAAACTTTCCTTCTTTCCATAAATCATCATTGCATTGTTGGTGAGTTAGGATAAAATCTAAATGGCATTGCAGAAAAATAAACACACTACACTTGCATCAATGTAAAGACTAATATGAAATAAAATTGCATAAGTAAAAGGCCACCATGTTCTCGTGAAGTGATATCTATCTCCTAAGAATTCATGGTAGCAATCTAAACTATAGCATCATAACATTAAATCAAAAAATGTTGTTTATAGAACTAGAGAATCACAATCTATGTGAAAGGAAATATCAATAAACTTTATTTATTCCATCATAGTTTGGACATATGCTCCAAGAGTCCTCCTCTAGAATGGAGAAGACACTCTTATTTATACATGAGTTTTCTCAAAAACTAAAATAACAAATAACAAATTCAAATCCACAAATTTCTCATGTGGTTACAACCTTTTGCTAAAGATTAACAAATCAAAGATATCTCTAAAGTCTGTAATATATTTGATAACAAATCTTATCCAAGACTTCAAGATTCTTCTATATAATGATCATCCCAAATCATGATCAAATCTTCAATGGTCGAAGAGGAAATTCGAATTTGGAGCTAAGTGATAAAAATTTGCATTATTGGAAGCTCCAAATGTACTTGTAATCATCACCAAACTAACCCAACTTTCAAAGATAAGTGAAAGCATGTTATTTACTAAGATTTAATCATAAATTCACTTAAAATACTAAAATAAATGCATTGGCAAATATCTTGAACCTAATCCCACGTAAAGTATTAAAATTGAGTAAAACAAGGTTACAAAAGAGTGGAAAATGATTAAAATTCAAGGGAAAGGTTATGAAAGGATGTAAAATAATGGTAATCTTCATGAGTCAACAACTAAACATACAATCTCTTCTCTACCTTTGCAATGAACCATTTCCATTCCTTCTTTCCATAGTCATTTGGCTTGAGGCAGAAACCAAAGTGTTTTAGTCCCTCTTGGAATTCTATCTATTGAAAAGGAAATAATTAGGAGAAATACCCAACATCCTCTTTATCTAACCCAGAGAAGGAGAGTGTTGGTTTCTGTATATTTACTAGCATACTTATAGTAGTGCAATATAATGTTAATATCTCCTTGAGTTTCATAGAATCTCTCCTTATTCCATCATAAAAAATGAGGATGTCATCAACAAACAAGAGATGTGTTAGAGAGATAATCCCCCCTATCTTGATGCTTCTAAGATTCCATGTTTTATTTGTCTCTAATACGACTCTACTTAATCTTTTTTCTATAATGAGAAACAATAGCGGGGAGAGAGGGAAACCCCATCTAATCCCTCTCTCTTGCCTAAAGAACCATGAGGCCTACCCATTTTAATTAAAAATTGCAAAGGAGACCAAGGTCACACAACTCATAACTAGTTGAAAATGAATGTCAAACCCTAAATGGATCGGCATCAAATTTAGATAAATCCAAACCTTGTCATAGTATTTGTAGAAATCTAATTTTATCACCATATATGGAGTGTTTTTTGTTTTTATTGCAGTATTCCCTCATGGGATACTCGCACTAGTTCATGTATTTTCCTACCTGATAAAAAGACTAATTGTTCATTAGAAATAGTCTTAGATAAGAGCCTCTTAAGTCTCATTGCAATCACTTTAGCAATAATTTTATAGATGTTGTTGCAAAGGGAAATAGGATTATATAAGTCAAAATATTATGGGTTATCTATCTTTGGAATCACATCCATCAAGGTGGTATTAGATGCAACCAATACCTTCCCAAAGATTCTAGACTCATTTAATACCTCCACTAGATCCTCTTCAATGATTTTACCAAATCCCAAGAAGAAATATATAGACAATCCATCTATCCTAGGGCTCTTATCCTTCTAAAATATATGTAATACCATTTACAATTCCACCTTTCAATTCTCTTCCATTAATAGTTGACTTCGTTCTTCATTTTCAAAGCTTGGAAAGTAGTTGGTCATCTTCACCACTTTAACAATAGTCACTTAACTCCCTTATTTAAAAATAGATTGGAAGTGTTTAATCCCCATTTGTGCTATTCCATCAAATTTATAGGCCATGGATCCATTCTCCTTCAGAGTTTTCCAAATCATATTGATATTCCTCATGTAATTACAAAATTTATGAAATAATTTTGTATTGTTATTTCCTTTGCTTAGCCACATGGCTTTGCTTTTGAATCTCTAGATTGCTTCCTTGTTAGCTAGCAAGTAGTGTCCCCTCTACTCTAGGTATTTTTACCTCCTTTTTGTAACCTTCATCTAGGTAGCCTGCCTACTCTTTCGATAGAACTCTTCTAACCTCAGTTACATTGTTAATAGTGCTTATTCATATTTTAGTCTCTTTTGGTGGGCCCATCCAACTGATATATATTTTATCTTTTTAAGGTTCCTTTCTCACTGTAAGGCTACTGAATCCCTTGAAGCCTCATCATAATTCGACCAAGCCTCTTCAATCAACTTCACATATTCTCTCTCCTTAAGCTACTTGGGGTTAAAATTGAAGGATCTTGGTGGTTTTTATCCTAGGTTACCAATTCCTAGAAAAAAAACCAATGAATGGTTAGACTCACCTTCACTCCCTACATCTGTTAGAAAAACAGGACCGCGGAGCAATAAAATAAAACAAATGCGGAAACAAAACACAGAAGATACACAATACAAGAGAGACACAGATTTACGTGGTTCACCCAGTGTGGGCTACGTCCACCAGAGAAATTGCCACGTCCTTTCTTTATTATTTTCCATCAAATGAAGGGATACAACCTACAGCAAAACCCGTTGTAACTTCCTCTTCTTTCTCTCACAGTCTCCTCTCTCAGAATACAATATTCACCATCAACCATAGCCGCAATACATTTCCCTCATAAAAGAGGGTTTCCTTCTAGGGCAAAAAACCCTAACATAATCTCTACAGTTAGATCTGCGACCTTATAATGAACGGTCCAAATTTACAATGAAATTATAATATATATTTACAAGGCAATTTTTTCTTTTGGGGGCTTCACCCTCGAACCCCCGTTGGGGGCCCGCTTGCCCCCAGACCCCCCAACCGGGGGGATAGCCTCCCTGGGCCCCGCAAAGGGGGTACCCCCCCTCTGCACTCCCCTGCGTGGAAGAGTGTACATACTTCTGGGGTGTAAATAATTCACGGGGTATAAACATGGCTGAAAGTAAAAGACCTCTGAATTAGGAAGATAATCAGGCTCCACAACCAACAACATCAATAACCAAGAAGGATATCAAGTCTCTTTTCTATTCTCCCATCACCTACCCTTACATTTCTCCAATTTGGATACAATTTTATAGGTTCAATGACATACAAGCACAAGTCCTCCAACATTTTCATAAACTATGTTGATTGAGTGTCTAGGATTATTGGATTATCCCATATTTTTTCTCTCCCTAAGGTAAAACTAAGGTTTCCACTAATAATTAAGTACTTATGTTGAAGGAAAATGATGGCAAAAACCTTGTCCTAGTATACCACATGATCTTCATAAGGCCCATAAATATTTAGTATAGTAAGTTCTTCTCCAAGTTTTGGGTCTCCAAGGCATAATGGAATGGACCTAGTCTTGAGTCAACGAAAAATACATTAGTACACTTGACACAATGTTTCCTCAAACTTGAAATCAACCCACCAGATGAACAAAAATGATCTAAAAAAAACAATTCCCACCTCCCATACTTTTTAGTAGTTCATCAACACACTTTTGTCCAACTATCATAGTTTTCTTATAAAAAAAGAATATATGGCTTCTGATTGTTGGGACATGAATTTAACTACAGAGGAGAATGAATCCGAGAGTAGTGGTGGTTTCTAAAGACATATTTGCATAGAAGGACGGGCACACTCCATGAGATCCCAAAATATCTCTCATGATGATCATATATCGATCACAAGGATCATCTATAAATAGGTTTCGATTATGGACCAAACCAACAATATTGGGATGGATTCGGGTGCACCTGTCCATAAAACGTGGATATGGGATCCTATGTGGACATTGTCACCCAAGAGTTTAGTCAGTTGTCGACCCAAAGAATTGGTCAACTCTATAAACCGACAAGGTGAGGTTTACAATGGAACCATGTTTTCCAACACCCCCCCCCGTAAACTCATCTAGGAGGAAAAATAAATTACACGACATAACTTTTCCCCCTAAATTTGTTCTTACTGCAAAAGTTGATCAAAGATGGTACACCAACACTCTTGAGGAAGTCTAATCACCATCAATGTTAATCAAGTAAAAAAAGGTCAATCATCCATTGCAAACTAGTTACAAATCCATTGTCCAAACACAATCCTAGTTGATCAATCAACTAGACAACAAGACAACACAAGTTGGTCAAGCAGTCGACTAGAAAAGAAGCACACCAATATAATCAGTTTCTTCCAATCCAATAATCTCTTCCAAGATAGACATAATATGTATCAAGGTAAAATAAGAAGTACAACTCCCAACAACACAGTCGAACATGGTTCGGTCGGTCTCAACAAATCCAATTTGATTCAACCAGAAGCAGTTGAGTCAACAAGACAACACATCAATTGGGTTTATACATCAACAAATTCAAGTAATCCCCTACTTAAACACAACTGAGAAATAAAAGTGTCAACAATAGATCTTCGTCGAAACACTAATCGAAGGACAATAACTAGTTGAAACTCAATTGACAAATACATAGTCGAAACTCAATTGACAAATACGTAGTCGAAACTCAATTGTCAAATACGTAGTCGAAACCTTTAGTCAATTGTCATCTCTGGTTGAACCTCAGTCAACCGATATCCATTTAGAAATTCAATCGATGGTCATGTTGGGTCGAACCTTGGTCAAACACTACACAAAAATCAATAATGAAGAGGAATGGTTCACAATTGTATAACTGATGATACACAACGATATGAAGTACTCAAGCATAAGGATAAATTTTCCCATGACCATTCATAAATCCAACCATAGTCTATCTTGGTAGTCGATACTAGTCCACGGTTCTATCTTTCACATCTCTTCTGCAAATATCTAAAAGCATGATTGCCATTTCTTCGATGGCGAGGATGAAGGTAAGGGACATAGTTTTGTGATGGTTTATTAGAAAAATATGGCTCAGGTTATGGTGTACTCTTAGGAGTAAAACAATTAAGCATATCAACAACAATATTCTTAGGTGTAATATGAACAACAATACCATTTCCATTCTTCCCAATTCCTCCTCCGAGATAGCCCATCTTGCTGAACAATCAGGACCTAATGTTGGTAGTGTGTTTTTCAAAGATAGGAGAAAAAACACAACCATTAGTCTTAATGCATGATCCAAAATGATATTTTAAAGACTTGGTTAAGTTTTAAACATGAGTTCATTTACCAATTAGGAATTGATGAAAGAAGAAGAAATTAATGAGATATTATAGCATCCATAATAATAAATGTAGAGAAAAATGTAAGCACGAAGAACAACGAACCATAATAGAAAAGTTGTTAATGGAGTTCGAAAATATTGGCTATGTCTTTGGGCCTTTGTCTCAGTGGGTGAAGCTTTCTTATTTCTCTTCAATGCTTCAAAATTACATCAGAAAACTGTCAAAAGGATTAAAAATTGGTCTGGCCATGTTCTTCTCGACCTCAAGAATCCAACACAACTAACGACACTGAAAATGGTTGAGCGTAGCTCCCAGAATTGGCCCATAAAGTTCCCCTCCTCAATGGCTTCCTTGCATAAAAATGACTTTGGATTTCAAATTCCTCAACATTTCTCATGTTCTGAACCTCCCTAATGCTTCTAATAACCCTTGGTTTATATAGATTTGGATTTGGCATCATCCTCCCAACTTCCTCCCAAGATATGGCCTCAAATCGGGCTCTAGATCCCCCAAAAATGGGCAAAAATCAACAAAAATCAGGCTTTTAATCATAAAAATCCAAAAATTATAGAAAAAAACCCACATTGGAAAAAAAATGGGCGCACAATCCCTTTTCTCCAGGCTCCTGGTTGCATGGGTCTCCATGTGGCCTCGCGCTGGCCCCCTCTGACCGGGGCTTATCCTTAAACCAACACTTTAAACTAATTTAAATAGCGTTTCGGCCGTATGGTTAAACAAGAACCATAGTAGACCGGTCGTTCTACCCCCTTTCACGGAGTCGTTGGCTCATCTGGAGGTTAAGGGTTGGAATCCGCCAGAGGCTATAACACATTTTTGAACTAGCCAATATTGGAAAAATCTGGGGTGCCAAGTGGCACCCTTTGATTAGGCCATGTTTCGTCCCGTGATTCGTCCATACCATACATGCAACATCCATTCAACATGCACAATCAGTTGCCACGTAACCGTCGTACAACCCAATCACCTTTCCAGTTAGCTTCCATATAGCCCAGTCACCCTACCATGTCAGCTTCCGTACAACCCAACTGTCATCCGTACTGCCGCATTTCATCCTACCATTGGGCCACGTCATGTAGAAACTGCCACGTGTCATTCGTATAGTGCCATGTGTCAAATCCGTACTGGTGCCAACTCAGCCCTAAAATGCCCAATTTGAGTGACACGTGCCACCTCCTAGTGATGCCACATCAACATGATGATGTCATGCTGATGTCACCTGTCGCATTGTTGACGTCAACAGTACGACATGTTGACTTTGACCAGTTGACTTTTTGCATGTTTGGGAAATAGATCAGAACGCGATATCTTTCGCATACGACGTCCATTTGCAAAAAAATATATATATGTTTGGAATCAACGCGATGAACCGGACGCAATGACATTGGTTTTGTCCGATTTTGAGAACTTTGATTTTTAGGCCTTCTTGGATCCATTTTGGATCAATGCATAAATCAACAACATCTTGCTTATAAAGAGTATTAGGGGGTGGATAAGTAATGGGTGAGCCTCACAACTCAACAAAATTAGTCTTTTGACAAACAACTAGGCTACAGTAAAAGGTAGCAAAGATGGAAGAAGGAATAGGTGAGCTTAGAAACTCAATAACAACAATCTTCTTCTCAGCTTTCTGCAATTGACAATCTTGATCTTCAAGGTTTTGTTTGCAGTCCTACAAGATCTGAATGGTCTCATCCTTCTTAGTCAGTTGCATCAATATGGCATCATAATATTCTTTTAGTGCTTGATACTCGTCAAATAGGAAGTTGTTATCTTCTTGAAGAGGAGCAATTTCTTCACAAAACTCATCCACAAAGGTATGTAAATGGGAAACTTCGTTTACTAGTTGGGTATTAAATTCTTCTAGTTTGCAAATGTTTGTCTTCAAGACAAAATTTTATATATGAGAAAGGGTTTTAATCTACTTCACAAGATAATCAACAAGATCTGTTTTATTGTCAAAATCATCTACCATACCCTGAAAAATGGTTTCCATTGTTTGTTCTAGGTTAGCAACTTTCCTAGATTTCCCATCAAACCGCTACAGAAGGTTGGTTTGAAAAAGGGTAGCCTCTTATTCTAGTTGGGTATGGGTTGTCTCCAATTCATTCTCCAATCGTTGATTCTCATTTTTCAACTGTGCAATGACATTTTGCAAGTCAATGACCTTTGTGCGAAGTCGATTGTGAGATTATTCCAAGGCAATGGTCTTTTTCTCACTAATCTCTTGCAATTTTTGAAGCACCATGACTTCATATTCATCAAGAATTCCCATCGTTAATGGTAGGTAAGAGCCAAGGTACAAAGTATATGAGGAAGTCAACCACAAGTAGGAAGGCTATCTTTTCCACTTGACCCAAGGTAGGAATTGATCGTGCATTGTATGTATATAATACCAGTCAACAAATTTGCAGGTACCAGTTGTTCAATGTTGAATTCGACCTCAAATCCAAAACAATGCAAACGTACCAGTGGATTTTGGCCATGCCAATAAGTAACCACAAAATTCATGCTTACGATACCAGTGACTCAACTAGGATACCTACAAGAGCTAAGACATCCATGTGATCGAGTGCACAAATTTCTAAGGTACTTGCGCACTCATCCGATTGATTTGAGAAAGAGGATGGTTAGTTGGATCACCGGTCGAGGGTTTCAACCATAGATAAATCAATGTATCTCCAATCCAAGTTGGGTTGCTGGTCGACGTCGATTATTTCTTTGATCGACGTATTTCCAGCCAAGTCGGGTCGTTGATTAGTCGATCCTCTCGTCCAATTATCGAGTCGAGCCAAGGAATTTGAATATGAGAGGGTTTGGATGAGTCGTTCATAAGTTCATAAGTTGAGCACTGAGATTTGGTCGAGTAAGTCTATCAAGCCCTTCTCTATGGGTTGGGTCGAGATCCAAATAAAAGAGGTTACAAATTCATTCCTTGGTGTATGCAAATTTGACGGTGCTTTGCAATTCTGGTAAAACTCCCATTCGACTATTATACCAGTTCAGGAAAAATAGCTCTGCGAAATAGATCTAGGGAATACACAAAAGGTACAACAAAAAGGAAGGGATTCCTTCAATTTTGATAATCTGCATCACACATTCAACAGAGATCAAAGTGGGTTCAACATTGTCTCATTCTCATCCCATTCTCAGCAAACCTAAGATAAAAATACCATCCATTATGATACCATGTTGGGATAGGAATTTAACGACAGAGGAGGATGGATCCAAAGAAGTGGTGGTGTCTAAAGACATCATTGCGCTGAAGCACGAGCACAGTCTATGAGAGCCCAAAGATATCTCTCGATGATGATAGACCGATCACACAGATCATCTACAAATAGGTTTCAGTCATAGACCAAACCAACAATCTTGGGATGGAGTTGGTTTCACTTTTCCATAAAATGTGAATCTGGGATCCAAAGTGGACATAATCAATCGAGATTTTAGTCGATTGTCGACCCAAAGAATTGGTCAACTCCCTTAATCTATAAGGTGAGGTTTACGATGGAGCCATATGTACCAACAATGATAATCCATTAGCCTATGAAAAACCAACATTTTCAATGGTTAGCCCAATCATCTCACATTTTGTTATAACAATCATGGATCATTTGTCCTAAGGGTATGGGTTTCTCTAAGAACCCCCCCATTAAGGAATTATTTCCCTACCATAATTTCCTTTCTTGCATTTTCCTGAGCCATATGCATGGAGTATTTTTGACCTCTTTTGGTTTGGTAAAGCCAAGAGGTTCTAATAATCCAAACACACCCTCTACCACTTTCTTAGAAGCTCTAATCCTTAAGGGTGTACGTCTCAATGAATATTGACCCAAGCCTTTCGAAAAAGTATCTCTTTTGATGGGGGAGGTTGGCTTAGAACAAAAACTACTAGAAGTTGTATTGGAAGAGACTCTTCTTGGGTATGCCCTCCCAGAATTTTTCTTAGTCCCTAAGAGAGATTTTTCCTTCTCTAGTTGTAGGATGACCTCAATGCGTCGGTTTGGTAAGTTCTTTGATTCCTTCTCCTTTATATTCAATCTTTTGAACATAATCACAATATGTGTAGAACAATACATACCCTTTTTTGTGTTAGTGTGTGCTTGTCGAGTTTGTTCCTTACATCCTTCACCAATGATGTCTTGAGTGGACTAAGCAATTGATTCATTCACTTGTAGATATAAAAATGGATTTTTAGAATCCGATGTCTCTTCCATCTCAATCTCTACTTCCTTTTGATAAGATTTATCCTTTTAAGAAGAATTGGCACTCTCTTCCTATACCTCCTCACTAATTGTTAGCACTTAATTTTTTATCCATGGTTTTTAGTTAAAGCTAAGGGGGCAGTCCACCATTAGACCATATTGGTGGCATATTAAGTATTTAAAAGGAATTCAAAAATAAAAAATGGATTGTACATGCGATATAGGCCCTCATTAAATAAGCATTTCATTTTCTAAACCTTCATAAAGGTCTATACCTACCAAGATCCATCTAAATGTCATCAGCTCAATCTCCTTATATCTTAGGTTTTCTTCCATAAAAGTGTCAACGGAGTTCCATATTTCCTTGAAAACCTTAGGCATCCAAAACTCCATGGGAAGTCCTAATATCTTGATCCATACAATAGATATGTATGATTTTTCTAGCTTGGCATAAAAAAAAGAGGTCCACCTCTTGAGTATCATAACTAATGAATCCCACTTCCAAATATACTTCAAAATCATCTTTGCACATTCATTATTAAGACCTAAAGACAAAATCCATCCACCTTCTGGAGAACACATGATATTTTGGACAACAACCTAGCCTTGATTCCTAATAGCACATATATATTCCTTCAAGGATTTTTCACTCATTCTTCGGCCCTAAAACCTACAACTAAGGCTTGTTCCAAAATCATTATCACCTAGTTCAATTTCACATAATCTCCTAATACTAGTCTCATAGGACTTCCCTTCTTTCAAAGATACCTTTTGGGGCACCTACATGTAGGAAAATTTCCACATATCTTCCATATACCTTCTACACAATTGCTACCATGCTTCTGATTATCAATACTTTTGTCTCTCCTAGCTCTAATTCATTGAACAAAGTCTAGTTGAAGCCCTTATTTATTTTTAATACATCCCCCAAAGGTTCTAAAAACATCACCATAATATCTTCATTCCCATATTGAAACATCATCCTGAAGTGCTTTTCCTGTTAGAAACACTTCCTGCCCAATCTGCATCAGTATATCCACTCAATGTGAAATTATGATCTCCATCATAGTTGAGACCATAATCTATTATACCTTTGAGGTACCTCATCACATGTTTTGCAGCCACTAAGTGAACACGTCTGGGTTCTACCAGAAACTGACTCAAAATGTTCACGGAAAAACAAATGTCTGGTCTAGTGTTCGTCAGATACATCAACGATCCAATAATTTGTCTATACAGTGTGGCATCAATCAATTCTGATGACGTATCGACCAACAGCTTCAGCTTCGCTTCCATGGGTGTATTCATGGACTTGCATTCCAGCATGTCGAATCTCTTTAAGATTTCGATCGTGTACTTCCCTTGGTTAAGGAAGATCCTCTCAAGACTCTGCCATACCTCAAGACCTAAGAAATAATGCATTAGGCCAAGGTCTTTCATTTCAAATTCCGAGGCAAGTCTCTTTTTACATTCATCGATGAGCTTTTCTTCTCCAGTTAAGAATAAGTCATCCACATATAGCAGTAAGATTACTGGCTCATTATTCATAATTTTGAAGTAGAGATTTGAGTCTGCTTTACTCTTGGTAAAGCCTAAGCTTGTTAAGAAACTGTCTATA
>WSFP011451522.1:0-19677 GCA_009831015.1 Picea engelmannii
TGCCGTCAAGCTCGGGGAGGCTGCGGGTACCCCATGAATACATACAAAACCTGCATGTCATGGTGAAGTGGAATTCGTTTTTAGATTTTCAGTCCTTAGCTTGTCACATGTTGGACTCGAAACCCTGTCATTCCATGTAACATCAGTCATGATGTTATGTTTTTAATTTGTGTATTCATATGTTTCGTTTTTGTTTGTGTATTTAAAACTGTCATCAGAAGTCAGCTTCCAGGGTTAGCTGAAGTGGTTCTAACTTAAACTTGAAAAATGAAGCTATCTCGAGGGTTAGTTGAAGTGGTTTTGAGGGTTAGCTGAAGTGGTTTTTAGTCACAAACATGAAATGTGAAGCTATCTCGAGGGTTCGTTGAAGTGATTCTGAGCTAGACATGAAGTTATTTCGAGGGTTAGTTGAAGTGAATCTGAGCTAGACATGAAATTATCCTTGTCAAGGAGGTTTATAATTCGAATCTCCCCTGTAATCAGAGTTGACAGTTTACCCCCTTTACCATCTACTAAGTGGAGTTACCATCTACAAAGTTTCCCATTAATTATTCCATCGAAAAAATGTTTGGTAAATGGAGTGTGTATTTAGTTTTCTTACTATGTTAGGTCTTATAAATAAGAATCTATAAGAGAAAATGTGCTACAAAAGAACATATTAAAAAGTTGATAGTTTGTGCATTGATATATATCATTTGACTTAGAATAAGTTTAAAAATTCATAATATTGGATATTCACTAAAGTAAATGATTTTACAAATGTTGGATAAGACATTCAAATCAAAGAAAGGAATTGATGTTATGAAATGGAGTTAGGGAAGAATGTTCAGGAAATGGAGTCAACTTAGGGAAAACGAGCTTACATAGGAACTAAGAGAGTTGAATTTTTTTGAAAGTACAAACAAGAGTTAGGGCATGATAAGGGGTACCAACTAAATAATTTAATGCTAAGTTGTTCCATCCAACCTTAATAAATAATAATTAAGTGAATCAAAGAGCAACATAATAGCAAAACACAAATTCAATCATGTCAATTATAGAGGCTATGAGTGGGGGTTTATGACCCTATCAATTAACTCTTCTCCATTTTTTCCTTCATGAAAATGAATAAAAAATGTGATGAGAGTGTGATTAAATCATTATATATTTATCATTATATATTGAAGAATGAATAATGGTTATCGAAACTAGAGGGAAGAGGATGGAATTCATGTACTTCGAACCTCTTCCTTGAGATATAGGACTAAGGGTGATTCCTTTTTAATGTTATTATTACCTAAAGTACAATCATTTTCTAGTTGATTAGTTGCAAAGATTATACTTTGATGGTTAAGAGGGAGCCCCCCTTCATCTTAGATATTAGCTTTCATAATTCCAATGGTGTTTGAGTTCTCCATCTACAGGGTAATTATATTCTAAAAAGGAATTTTCAAAGATAGTTGCATGCTTCCTCTTGCAAAGATTTTATTAAATAATTAGTTTGTATCATTTGATTTTTTGCAATTTACCAATCTTTTAATCTTTTGTTCTATAGACTTGATGAAGTAAACTTAACTCTAATAGAAGGTAAACAAGAATATGCTTCCATGAATTAATACACTATAAATTGGCTTAGCTCTTACAAGCTAATAATCATTTGACGCCCCATCCATGAGACTTGTTTTTTAGTACCTACACATGCCATGCTCATGTATTATCCATAGTAGAAATTGTTCAATAAATTTTTTTTATTCCAATTCGACTAGTTGACCAACTAAATTAAATTGTCTAGATAAAATTGCATACACACGATGCAAAATTTCTTTCCAATCTCAAGGTATACCTAAAATGATCCCTTCACTAAAATAAAGTTAGAAGCAATATTGGTCATTTTGCAATTTTTTTTTTTTAGATCTTGCTTGCTTTGAGCAATGTTGAGTATCTTCTTGTTCCGTGGGGTCTCTAAGACAAGGGATTTCACTTTTGTAGTAACATCATGCCATTGTTGAAGATGAAATCTATAATGTCGTAGACCTTGCGTTCTTGGTAACACTTATTGATAAAAACAAATAAAATCGTTACCTAATTTTTTTTATCACAACTACTTTTATATTCACCATAAAAAAAATAGCAACTTGTTCATATTATATTAATTTTGACGATCCCTTCAATTTAAACAAGAAAATCAAGCACTTCAAAGTTTGAACTTGGTACTTAAGGGAGTTTCCTTGTTATATAAAGGTAATTGTGTTAACATAAATTGTTATTTTAGTATCTTATCGTATTAAAGAAGATATAATATACTTAAAGTATTAACTTGGTATTTAAGGGAGTTCCCTTGTTATATAAAGGTAATTTTGTTAACATAAATTGTTATTTTAGTATCTTATTGTATTAAAGAAGATATAATATACATAAGGTATTAACTTAAGGGAGTTTTTTTTGTTATATAAAGGTATTTGTGTTAACATAAATTGTTATTTTAGTATTTTATTATATTTAAGAAGATGTAACATACATACGGTATCGATTTTTTTTATTTCCTTATTACATTATTAAGAGAATTTGTAGTGATATAAATTATTATTTTGTTATATTTAAGAATATATTCAAGATTTTCATTTTTCTATTTTTTATTATAAAAAATCATATTAATATAAATTGTTATTTTAATATATTATTTTATTTAAAAAAACACATAATTATATAAAAAAAATATTACTTTAATATATTAATGTATTTAAAAAGGTATTCCCTGAATGGGTGTCAAGTGATGGGATTGTGGTTGCACAAATGGCAAGCTAGGTCATTGCCAAGCAACATGAGATGGGACTAGCCAACAAAGCAGAGGTTGGTAGGATGGGGGTGTAACATGCGAGCTTTGGTCTGTGCAGAGGGGATTATAGCTCCATTATTCCCAACTCATGTAATGGTATGTATAAGATTCAAGAGAGTTCCAATGTACAATGATAAAAGAGGCGGAACCATGTTGCAACAAGGAGATTTGAGGGGTAATAGTAAGGTCGGCCAATGGAAGCTTCATTTGATAATGGGCGGAGGTGGGAAGGTTCCTGAAATTATGGCTAGACAAGATGGGAGAAACTTATTTCTTCATGAAATATGGGGGGAAGGGAGTTTAGTGTGAGAGAAGGATGGAGATTTCCGTGATGTCATTGGGATGGGAAACTATGGGTTATCACAGAGGTTTCTTTAGGCCCTCTTCTTTCCTTAAGTATGTGTCAAGGATCGATAAGTGGTAGGCCCTTGGTTATCTCTATTTCGGTCCTTGGTTTTCCTCTCTGTGTGGGTCAAACGAGGTAGGCATCCTTAGTTTAGTCAGGCAAGAGCAAGGGAGGGGACGAGTGGAAGCCTCAACTGTGTTATACCCTGGGTCGATTGTTGGGTTTTAAGTGGTTAATAGAGATGGGTCAAGCAACGAGAAAGGGGGGGAACACTACAAAGGGAAAGGATAGATGAATAGAAAAAATTTGTATGCACCCAAGTAGAGAGCATCCACTACCATAGCTAAAAACAAGGCTTGGGAATCCAAGCATCATTTCACTGAAAAATTGCTCTGAGGAAGCTCAGTAAGAATTCGAGAAGGTGGAGGAGATGGTAAGGGAAAAATGACAACAAATCTCAGATGAGGATATCAAGGAGGAGATTCAAGGCTAGGTGGATGATCCCATATATTCCATAACTCAAGATACAAAAAATTTCAAAACAATGGAGACCTATTGGACAATAATGGAAATGGTGGCACAAACATTGGAAAATGCAAGGAGGACCAGAAAGAAATCCTCCATACAATGAGAATCTTTGAAGGTAAATTCAAAGTGATGTGCCAAACTGTATTTGGCATCAAAATCAATGTCTCTAGGGTGGACAAGGGACATGGGGAAGGGAAGTGAGTTGGGGCTTCTTTTAGATTTGCTGGAACTTGTGACAACCTGATCATGTTGGACACGTAGACCCTCAAGGCCACTATGTTAGACAATGAGGAAGTAGATCTAATTCTGGAAGTGGAAAGGGAGGAGACCATCTCTTAACCAAAATATTGACTCGAACCATCTTGTTGATTTTTAGTTTCTAACATAGTTCATAGTGTCATGGATAGATATATATTAGCATTTCAGTTTAGTTTTTTTTCGAACTATCTCTACTTGAAATTATAGTAATCACTAGTATTAGACTTATGGAGACTATTGGGCTAGTAAGGAACCTAGTTTCCATTTTGTTAGGTCCCCAACCTTTTGATGTAATTTTTGTCTTTATTGTATATAATATAAAGAGCCCTTTTAGATCTCTCTCTCTCTCTCTCTCTCTCTCTCTCTCTCTCTCTCTCTCTCTATATATATATATATATATATTCCTAAATCCAATAAGATACTAAAACAACAAATTATTTCAATACAATTTCAATAAGAGAAATTGTATTGAAATAATTTGTTCTTTTAATATCTTATTGGATTTAGGAAGATACATGAGAAATTGAATTAAAATAATTTGTTATTTTAGTATCTTATTGGATTTAGGAAGATAGATGAGGCAGGAAGTGTTAGCATATTTATTTTTAGGGCAAAGGTAAGTTGGACCTTCTTGCTGAGATAGCAGAAATATGAATGAAGAAACCTCACAGTTTTGTCTTTTGGGGGAAAAGGGTCATCTCATTTTTTGAGTTTGTTCTAGAAGTTTTGTTCACTGTGAGAAAGTGAAAAATCTATGATGATGGAGAGGAGTGAGGATGCTATCAGATTCGAGATATGTTATGAAAAACATTTTGTACTCCATGTACCTCTGATTTAGAGGAGGATGACATCCTAAAAACACCTCCTAAGCCACAGTTGCATTTTTTTCTAGGAAATTGTCATGCACAACACTTGCGTAGCGAGCTCTCGCTATGCAAGTACTCTAAGCACACATGGTTAGAAAGGTCAGTAGGAGGTTATGGGTATTCAGGTTCTAAAATAAGTACATGTCTCTAGCAAGCTGCTTCCACCAGAAGATTGCGCAAGTTTCAAGAAAACTCAATGCACTACGGAAATTTGCTACACAAACGTTGTAGGTAGCACTTGCACAATGTTAGTTATAGTTCGCTACACAAAGGTGGCAGAGTTACCCAACAATGTATAGAATGCCTCGAAATGGTCTCCAGATGAACCTGATGATTCATCACAACATCATATTCGAATTTTTCTCAAGATCTATGATTGAATAAAAAAATTTGTTTTACATTTAGGATGGTCAAAATCGAGTGTACTATTTATAGTAACTTGTTTAGGAGTTGTTCTCCTTTGATGTAAATAGATCCATGATTATAGGTGGCAGTATTTCGACTCCTAGTATTCTAGTGTGGCAATAGGCTCTTATAAATTTGATCATTTTTTATGTAAAAAAGGGTGGGTTCGACTTGCTTGAGAAAAGCCTTCCTTTGTAGCTAGAAAAAATATGTATATATTCATGAATTTTAAATACTAGTAGAGAGTGATTTTGATAGCATATATTCATCACGATGTACTCTTTCAATGTGTTTTCCTCTAGTTCACAGTCATTTCACTTATGTTCTTTATTATAAGCATAACTAAGAGTAAATGATTGGAATTCATCCATGATAGATGCTCCCTTCATATAGTTAATGCAGGTGTCATGTTTTAATAATTGCAGGTCTAGAATTCACCCTTGTTAGGTGCTTTGTTCATTGTAGTCATCCTTTATGTTATTTCTTCTAAAGTTACAACTGAGAATTCATCATTTTTAGATGCTCTTATTCGTAATGGGATTTTCTTATTTATGTCTTGCCATCATCTGAATATTGTTTATTATTGAAAGATATGCTTACTTTTCCTTTGTTCCCTCCGGAGTACATAACTGTGTTAATCTTCATATATATCAGAAGTTGAATCCATTTCCCAATGGAATATACACTCAGCCCTTCCCCAATATTTTTAAACATGGATTTTGACAAAAGATCTAGCCATTGCACTAATTATACAACTAGTTAATGAGGTAACATTGGGTGACTGAGTTGCATGAGAGATACCTCTCTGAAACTAGAAAGGCTACATTCTATTTTCCAAGTGGTTTGTGGTTACCTGGGTTTCTTTGATGCAACCCAAATAAATTACAGAGTGTTAACATGAAGTACAACACATATATGAGATTTTACATCTTTATGATTCATAAAAGGTTTTAAAAGCTTCAATGGACCTTATTAGTTCCTTCCTTTTGCCAAGACTATAGAAATGATTTAGTCATGGGCTTCCTATTAGTTCTATGTTTGACTTAATTTTTTTCTTGATTTCCAATGTCAGACTTAGAGAAATCTCAATAACACTTTTATTAAGCTTAAAATAAATAAATAAACTTTATTTTTCTACCTTACCATTGGCTTTCAACTTCAAAGTGTTATTTCCATGGTGACGATGAGCATTAATATCTGTGATCTGATCTCGATCCCCTTGCTTCAGTTCTCAATGCCCTTGTTGCGTGTATTGATTAATACCATGTTGAGTATTAATTAACATCTTCTAAGCCCTACCAACTACCTTTTCCTCATTGTTCGATCTCACTAACTTTTCTTCGTTCATGGAGCTCATCACCTACACCACCTTCTTAGACTACACTGCACCTCTACCTCATTCATGGAGCTCACCCACCACCTTCTTCGGCTGTATCACACCACCTTCAATCACAGTACAACCTTTTATTGTAATAGACATTGATCCTCTCGTTCTCTACAACATTTTATTGTAATAGACATTGATCCTCTCGAGATCCATATCAGAGCTATAAATGTGCAATATCTCTATCATTCTCCTTGAACCGAAGAAATAAATCCAAGTTATGTAGAAATCTCATCCGTGCAAGGCATCTTCTGATTTTTTAAGAATAAGGTATTCTCTCCTTAGATAGTACAAGAACCCCTCGAGTAGAAACAATTTCCATATGTTTAGTTGTGGGAAAGTTTGACAAAAATTTGCAGTGAGGAGCTAGGCTACTATAGAGAACCATTTTCAATTTTGCAAACTTTGTAAGTCATTTTTTTAAAGAGAAGATTCTAATCCTAAACACTGAAAATAAAACAATAAAATAACAACTCATCACTTGGTTTTTTCATGTTTGGTTAAGGTCTTTTACTTCTTTACGAGCTACAATATGCACTAACGACCTATGTACTCTACGTCTTCTACTACAAAGGATTTCAAATAATATCAACAAAGGTCTTCTTTTGTAAAGGATCTCAAATAACATCAAATAAAATGTGCAAGTGACACCAAATAGGGAATTCCTTCACTAATGGATACTCCTAGTGTCTTGGCTACTCCGGTTCTAGGATGTCATAGGAGATGAGATGTGCCTCTCCTTCTAAGAGTAGGTAGTAGAAAGTATGATTTCAATATATTGTAGTCAATAACTTAGATTTAGCAATGATGTCATAGCTATATCATCCTGGAATAAAGTGCTAATGTTTGTCCCTGTCATGGCATGTACGTAGAGAATTAATACCCATCGATGTGTGTGTGTGTATTACAAAATAATGTGGCAAATATTGAATCCACCTCTGTACTTGAGACCTAGTCGAGTTACAATATACTTATATTGCAACATTTAGCTATAAAATGTATGCATTTATTCCTACTACACACATGCTACTATGAGGTATTCATGTTATTATCAAATATTAGCTAATTTAGTTTTTATAAACATAGAAAATAACCAAATTAAGAATCAAATTTCACCTATCGTAATACAAAAATTATCCACCGCTCAAAATTGCACTCCACCTACATCAGTTATTCAATGATTAAAATGTGTACATTCCTCTAACTCTTGTTACAATGTTGGTGGTGCCTCTGAATATGGTGACCTTATGGATAAGAAATATGAGCGAGAGTAGGGATTGTAATCTTATTCAAAGGAAAAGAGGGATTCAGGGGCGTGCTACAAGGTAAATGATGACTACAACGAATAAAATTAATACCACCCATGTAGTTGTTTTTATTGATTACAGACTCGTTATTCATTCATGGAAACATGTCTCACCTTCTAGTCAACCTATGCTATTGCACTCATCCATTACCCTGCTGTCATGATTGTTGTTCATGAGGATGAAGTTGTTGTCACATGATGTTATAAGCTGAGACTCGAACGGTTGGTTTAGAAGCAATGTTTTTTTCAGTTCGATGTTAATCCAGTCTATAAACACATTTTCCCTTTCCAAATGTTCATGTTGAGTTTTTCACAGCCATATTCAAGTGATTCTCCAACAAATATAGTTGCAGATCATAGGGTCGATGAACATTTCTAAGCACTAAACTCTGGAAACACACAACTATAGTTTCCATGGAAAAACACACAACTAAAGCAAGTCTTGGAATTCATAGAATGGGAGTAGTGGTCAAGATGTATGGATCAACATGGTTAATGGTTTAAATGGATGATTAGATATTTTTAATTCAAAGATGAGAGATGGATGGTTAATATTGTTCATTTCAATATTTTTCATGAAAAGAAGCATTTAGACATAAATAAATTTGGTATTGTGTTACATGTTGATTATATCTAGGTTATTGATATCTTTTAATATATTGTTTGTTTTCATTATTTATATGTTCAATATTCAAGTATGGTACATGGTTTGACCATGTGTTTTAAATCAATTATAAGATATTTTTAAATCAAATAAGTGAGATGGACGATCAAGATTGTCCATTTCAACACTTTTGGTGGAAAAAAACATATAAGATATTTTTAAATCAAATAAGTGAGATGGACGATCAAGATTGTCCATTTCAACACTTTTGGTGGAAAAAAACATGTAAACATAAGTAAATTTTGTATTGTGTTATGTGATGATTCTATCTAGGTTATCAATATATGTTCATATATTAATTATTTTCGTTATTTTTATATTTAATATTCAACTCCAGTTTATGGCTTCATCATAACTTGCATTTATTTTTTATTTTTATTTTTTCATTTCAATTTTGTTTAAAATGGATTTATAAATAGCAACGAACTTACATAACAAGGGATATGTAGTCTCAAATATTGTTATCTTACACAAGTCTTGCATATATTTAAATTTGTTGGGTAAGGACTACACTGCCATGCAACACTTGTTTTTTAAGGCATATTTCTTTGCTAAAATGAATGTATGATACCACCATTATCGTCATCATTATTTAAACTGAAAATCCAAGAGAGTTAAATACCCAGATGGATTGTAATATTTATGTGATAAGAATGATGTCATCATAATCTCCGTGGTATATCAAATGGTTTTCTAAAGAAACCACCTCTTCATTTCTCTATGTGTTTATTTAGCGGTCTTCTCCATAAGTTAATCGAGATACGAAATAATGGACATATGTCCTTTCAAAATTTGTATGTACTTCACTTTAGGTGAATAGAAGAAATTTTGAAAGACGACATGAACCATAGTTATGAAAGAATGTGTACCATTTATGAAGCAATTGTTGCTATGTTATGCTTTTTTATTTACACAATCGTGTATAATATACTATAAATGTTGATTTGCTCATTACACTTTATTTTTATGTTTGTAGATGGAACATGAAGGAGCTCAATGTCAAACTCAAGCCAATCAACAAAACATTTCAAGTAACCTTAATACAATATCTCATCCAAGTTATGAAGAAATGAGGCATGCAAGCAATTCAAGCAATGACAATAGTTCGAAAAATGAATGATGATTATCGAAATTGAATGTACATGTCATATATTTTGGAATGTTTGTTTGTGAAAATCAGATATATTGTTTGATGTGACATATTGTTCCAATTGGATGACAACATTTTACAAATAATTGTAACAATGATATATTGACATTTTGAATATTTTGGACCTTTCTATTGTCCTGTTTTTATAATGAAGGGTCTCTTATTTGTATAAATAAAATGAATTTCTTATTCTATTATATTGATAAAATTTTACAATGTTGATAAAATATGGACGATTTACATTGTTACAATGTACATAGTTGTAATCAATTGATATATTTGTTTAAATGGCATAATGAATTAATGCATTTATTGTATTTTAAAAATAATTAAAAAAAAAAAAAAAACAATATTATTATAAAAAATATTTGGTTTTCTAATGATTAATTAACATTTTTATAAAAAAAAGAATAAGATACATTTGCATAGTCGTAATGTGAAAAAATTCAGCATTGAAACATACCAATAAATTGTATTCATTTACACAGTGCAGTTCATACCTACTTACACACATGTGCTTTTAAATGAATATTACACACAAATGTAAGAAATTGTAATAAAATCACTGATGCTACTACCAACAAAAAAATAATTTCCTCCTTCAATGGTATCATTACCTTTGTTGTTATTGTTATCATTATTGTTACAAGAACTTATAGTGCACAAGATGATATACACGTCATTTCTTTCATTATGTAAACTAGGCATGGGGGTTTCATAATATACCTAATACACACTTATGTGTAAGATTTATTTTTAAAGCCCTAGTGCATATCAAAATGTGGTGCACTAGTGCGTATTATTAATAGAATCACCATTGCGATTTCAATTTCTAAAATATGCATCGAGACTTACAAAATATGTCATGCATATTGGTGCTTAGTATAAGTATTTTTGAGGCATCAATGCATATCAATATGTAGTGCATTGATGCATATTATCTACAATTGTTGCATCAATGTGCCACATTAATATGTGCACACTGATAAAAAAACCTTTTCTAGTAACTTTGTTTGCTCATATTTTTAGTTATATTGAAAAATGTTAAAACATCATCTACCAATTGCAGAGGTTTTAGAGGAGATTTTTTTTACAATTCTACCCAATCTTGTCACACTAAAAACCTCTGCAAAAACCACCTCTAGAAGGTGTTTTACTTGTAGTGATAAGCTCTTACATCTTGGATTGATCAAAATTGTAGGTACATCTAATAAATCCTTAGTGGCACAAAAAAAGAAAGGCCCCAAGCATATGATGAAGAAACTTCCTCACAACAAAAAATGAAACAAGGGTCCTAAACCCACTCAGCTAACTCCTTGTTGATCCAGTTTTTTGACTAGTCTAGTATTATTATGTAGTTACTATTAGGATTTCTTTTACACTTTTCTTATCCTACTTGTCTCTTTTCTCTTACATCAAAATATTTTTTCCAGACACTTAGTCGTTTTCCAAAAATGCAGATGCAAATATGCATAACAATTCCTATATTTTTTTAATTACCCAATTTTGCAACCCCGCACTCACCAAAACACTTTACTTTGTTTCCTCTTCCATTTTACTTATTCAATTTCAAGAAATGCATATGCAGATCTACTTACCATCCCTTAACTTTTTCTTAGGTCTCCACCTTCGCAAGTCTGTGGGTTCGCATTCACTTTCCACTTTTCACTAAATCTTTTCATACTTAGCCATATTTCTCATTATGGAGTGGATTTCCTTCCTCCCCATCAATTTTCCATTGCTAACAGGTATGCACGTCCACAAGTCCACATTTCTGCCAACACTTAACCATATTAGCGATTTCAATGCAAGCATTGTCACCCTTTCTCAAAAATTGTTTCACAAGCATTTATGTCTACAACTCCGCAACTCCGTGTTATACTCTTATCATTTCCTGTACATAATTTTACACCTCCATACTTAATACTTTCCATCCATCATACCATCATATTACCATTTCACATCAAATTAATTACCTCGTCCACATCATCTGCCACTCGTAAAATCATAACACCATTGTTAATGAAAAATGCATCAATTAAGGGTCACAATAAATCCAAATCCCATGACAACCGATAACATTTAAAGCATGATCTATGGTCGATTGAGTTACCAAGGCAGTTCGTAGTGGAATTTAAATAAAATAAAAATGATAACCTGTAAGTATCGACAGTAGCGTCACCTTTGTAAAAAGCATACAAGATTTCAAGTAAGAAGAAAGAAGTATTTTTTGGAGATACATTGAACACAATGGGTCACGAAGATCAATGGTTTTAGTGGTCCATGGAATACAAGTATTACAAGTCTCTTCCTCCAGATGAGAAGAAGACAAACCTAATCTAGACCTCATGAATAACATTGGCAGGATTTGTTCCATAAGTAACTAATATGAAAGAGATTGTTCAATGGTTTTGTTGAGATCATTTTGTGCTTCCTTGTTTTCCTTCCACATTCTATCTTCACTATTTATTTTTTCCATTTATTTTTCTTCTTCTACACGTCCCCTTATTTCCCTTTTTCTTTTATCCCTTCTTCTATCCCTTTCTGGTTACTATACTTGGTCATATTTCAGTGAGTCGCAGGTTGGTGGGTTGGTGGGTTGGCGGGCCTTCATCTCCACCCACATGCTCATGTCATAAGTCTACTACTAAACTTAGCCATTTTTTTCAATTGCGCGGATTCGGGGTTCAAGCCCTCATCCTCCATTTTTCATGATCTTCACTTTGCCCCACAAGTTCCGTGATCTACATTTTGACCATTAGACGTGTCGCGGGTGTCGATCTCCAAAGTATTTTATTCCTCTTGCATGCAAGTTCGACCAATCATCTTTCTACACTTAGTATATTTTTTATCATATATACCTCTGCGGGTTTGCAGAATCCCAGGTTGGCAGGTTCATGATTTTTTTTATATTCAAGCTCTATCTCGTCTGTCCCCGCCATTTTTTTTTTTTCCTGATACACATTAAGTGTTGTTTAATGCTAACAACTATTGTGCAGGCCCAGAAAATATCATCATTAATGGTGAAAGGCTCGAGGAATTACTCATTAAATCTCATTAAATATTCATTTTCCAAAGGATTAAATTATCATTATCTTTCCGAAAAGATTTATTTAAGGTTATTATCTAGCTAAAGAAACAGTTGCATCAAACTATGGCATCATCAACTAGACAACAATTTTTTGGTGATACTCTGAATATCTTTGCTCGTGAAGACCAAAACTTCCAGTGGTCAAGTAGTAGTGAGAGGGAATCTAGAAAAGGATTCTCTTGATAAAAACCTTTGTTAACCAAAAATGGTTTGAGGCATGAAAAAGGAGCTTGATAAGTTGTCTTGTTGACTTGGGAACTATTGGAATTGCCCAGATGGAATTTTTGGGTTGTTGAATAACTTTATAGTAGTTGAGGCAAAAATGCCTCCTTCTTGGTTGTTTTCGTATGGAAAGGGGGACATAGTTATGATTATGTCTATTAAACTTGCCATGTGGATATCATGTGAATCACTGCAAGATCTCAACAGAGAGGGAAGATCAATGTTGAGTATCTCTATGAGACTTGTCATAAGAATGGCAACAAGATCCTTGGGAGGAGGATCTAGAAGTATGATATGTCCATGTGTATGAATGTCATGGAAAAGGAGCAAGAAATGAGCTTACATGATGAATGTTTGGCTATGTTTGTATATGCTTGAGTGCATGGATTTAAAGCGTTGTGAGGTTTCTTGATATGAAGATTGATATTAATACCAAATAGATATGAATGATATTAAATCTGCAAGTGATGCACATGTATGATGTAAGAGTATATGTATACTAAAGGCACAATGTGACTGCCTAAATGAGTGAAATGTAAGGAAAGAATTTCACTTGCCAAGATTGAATGAATACCATGGATGAATGGTTGAGTTTATTCTGATGAGTCATGAAATTTTTGTTTTGAATAATAGCTTGAAGGGAATGTGTTCTATTCCCTTAGGAAAATCTAGTATAAATAGATGAAAAATTAAATGAGCAAGGAAACTCTGTTCTCATGATAAAATACAACATGAATACGACTTTGAGGACGACGTTTACATGATTGTGAACAATCATGAACTAAATAATTTTTAATCGATATGGAAATGAAATTGTAAAGGGTGTTTATGGTGGGGACACACACAACATGCTAAAGCATGTGATTAAGTGCATGGAAGCACAATCTGAAATAAAGTTGAAAACATAAAGGACATGCTTTTAATGTGTATTTGGAATACATCATAGGAATGCATGTTTATATTCCTTGTGGAATATTTGGTAGACAGCCAAAGTGGTAAAGTTGAAGCTAACTCAAGGTTGAGGCCATCAAATATAGTGATGGATATGCAATAAGGAAGTTGCATGCCGAAGGAGTTCCCTGTGGAGGAACTGTGTGAAGACTCTATCAGGAAAACATAGTCACAACCTTAATGACTGTTGAGAATTGCGTAGTGGGTTGCAAGTATATATATATATATAAGAATCTTGGATTACATTTTAAAAACATCATGCATGAATGGAAGACTAACAAATGAATGTTGACCATTCTGATAACTGAATGGTAATGTGCAGAATGCACATGTTCATGATTTAGTATGAACAAAAAAGTTTGCTATTAGAGCACGCTGATGTATCCAAAAGGTTAGGGTGAGCCTAACCAAGGCTTCTTAAGGAATTGATCCAGGTGGATATTGGTGGCCACCCGCCTATTCCACTTGGACCCCCACCATTATTTCTTTCAGTTTTTCAGCTTCCTTAATTGTAGCACAATTTACTATTTTTGGAAGTTTTTCAGGTCCTGAACTTCCGAAGCCATTTTGAGGCCCTAAACGACGTTTTTTGGGCATCAACCTCCGACGAATAAGTTCAATTTAGACCACAACATTTTTTGTCAACAGTTGTATTCCTCATATAGATCTTTCTAACGATGTATCATATGTGTCAAACAGAGATAGTATGCAAAAGTTACGACCCCGAGAAATTGATGTACCAATTTACCCCGACGGGGCCCATATTCTGGCGTTTCATGTCCTAGGGTTAGGTTTTTGGACGTTTAGGGCTTCCATTGTTTCTCAATAATATAGAGGAATTTAAGCCTCATTGCAATACAAATTTCAGAGGCATGTAGCCGCCACATCTCTTTTCAGAGATAAGCTACCACCGCCGTAGCTAGTTTATTTATATTTTGCATGTAAACAAATTTCAGTTCTTTGATATTAATGAAATGAAGTGTTATTTCCATTGCATCTTTGTATTCATGGTTATTTGTGTATTCTGTTGTGTTCCTGCATAAATTTGTATCAGTGTTATCAGATCGGTCTGCTCTTTCTCAATCCTTCTTTGCATGTCCCCAACGAGGTTGGGGTATAAGGAGTTAGGGCTCAATTTGGTTGAACCTTTGCAAGATCAGCCTTGCAAACCCCGACAGTTGCCCATGGGGGACGAAAAGAAAGACAAGGGACCAGGAGATCCTATCAAAATATTGCTCGAGGAGGCCCTTGAAAAACAAAGGAACGCAATGATGGATAACTTTGCCCAAATCCTTCAACGATTTCCCACTGGAGGCACATCTACATCCAGCAGCCACTCTCGAGGCGCAACCCCTTTTAAGGTACAAGTAAAATTTGACATTCTCATATTTGATGGCCAAATAGATGCAGACGTCGTAGATATATGGTTGAATCTATTAGAAGGATATTTATCGATTCATGACTTTTTCGACCGAGAGAAGATTATTTTTTCATTGCTCAAAGTTGCCCCCCATGTCAAGGACTGGTGGGAAACCTACTGTGAGAAAAAGGATGAGGAGGAACCCTCTCTATTCTTGGTCGTACCCACTTGGAATTATTTCTGAGATGCCATCAAGGAACAATATTATCCCATGAGGAGCTATGAGGACAAGTACATACAATGGACTACGCTGCGGAAACAAAGGGATCAAGATGTGCATGATCAGATCAACCTGTTCCATACCCTGCGCACAAAGTTGGGTATCAAAGATTCAGAGAAACATTTGGTGTTGAAGTATCGCAATTGTCTACACAAATACATTCAGGAGGAAATGGATTTCCTTGACATCTCCTTGCTTGGTGCAACATACCAATATGCTGCCAAGATTGAGTAGAAATTCAAACAGAAGAAGCGAGACTTTGGATCTGCGAATCAAAAGCAAGCGAAAGGTGCCTCCAAACCACAGAACAAAGGACAAAGCCAAGGCATGGCGGCTCAAGACAACCTGCCAAATCCGCAAGAAAAGAACAACACCACAAAGCTAAAGAAGGACATGGGAAAGTGGTGTGAGTTCCATAAGAGATCCACTCACAACACAAGTGAGTGTCGGGCCAAACAGTCACTCGTGGCTGAGATGAGGGATTCTGAATCAGATGCATGTTCCGACACTGAATCAGACCCCGAGAAGGGGAATTCTAGAGGGAAGTAGATTATCGATGCGGATCCCAATGCCATCGTTTCCACCACAAAGATCCAAAAGGAAGAACCGAAAGATCCATAGGAGGAGGAGCATATTTTCCACTCCCAGATGTGGGTAAAGGGTTCCCCGCTACAGTTCATTGACGACAATGGGAGCCAAAAGAACCCCATTTCAGCAGAGGTTGTGAAGCGGTTGGGATTGCTGACCACAACACACCCACAGTCGTACACAATCGGGTGGCTTCACCAAGGACGGGATCTTCGTGTCAGCCAGCAGTGTCACCTTCCCTACAACATCAAGCCCTTCATCGATGAGGTATTATGTGACATTGCTCCTCTTGATGTTTGTGATGTATTATTAGGCCAACCATACTTGTGGAAGCAACATGTTGTGTATGAGTCCTAGCCTCACATTGTTATTTTTACCTTGGGAAATAAGTTGTACAGGATACCAGAGGTACCACCGCATGCCGCTATCTCTTTGGTTATTGCAAAAAAATGCAGTAAGCTCATTTCCAAAACCGGGAAATTCATTTTCCCGATAATCCTCCCTCAGGGAAAGAAGAATATTATGGCCACGACCTCCAGACAGGGCTCCTCCACACGACAACAACAAATGGACAAGGTCATGGAGGAGTATTGGGACATCTTCACCTCACCCGCAGGGGTGCCTCTACACTGTCAGGTCAAGCACCCCGTCGATTTGACCCCAGGTGCGTCGCTGCCCAATGGACCGATCTATCGGCACTCTGTTCTGGAGAATGATGAAATCAAGAGGTAGATTCAAGAGTTGTTGCAGAAAGGTCACATCCGGCCAAGTTCATCTCCCTTTGGGAGCCCGATCGTGTTGGTATAGAAGAAGGATGGTACTTGGAGATTCTGTATGGACTATCGGGTGTTGAACAAGATCACTGTCCAGAATAGGTACCCGATCCCACGGATTGATGACCTTCTGGACCAACTCAAAGGGGAAAAATATTTCAACAAGATTGACTTGAACTCTGGATATCACCAGGTACCAAACGAACCGTCTGATGTGTGGAAGACTGCCTTCAAAGCCAAGGAGGGCCTTTTTGAATGGTTGTTCATGCCTTTCAGGTCGACGAATGCTCCCGCAACCTTCATGAGGCTGATGGACAACATCTTGCATCCATTCACCAAATCATTTGTAGTAGTGTACTTGGATGACATTATGATCTTCATCCAGACTTGGGAAGAGCACCTCCACCACATCCGACAGGTCCGCCAAACACTGCGAAAACACAAGTTGTGTGCAATTTGGAGAAGTGCACTTTTGGCATGACCCAGGTTCAGTATCTGGGATACATTATTGATGAGTATGGGGTGCATGTGGATCCAATCAAGATCCAATTCATCTGGGATTGGCCAGCCCCAACCACTCTAACAGAGCTTCGCATCTTTCTGGGTCTTGCTAATTTCTACCACAGGTTCATGTTGGGATTCTCTCATATCACTTGGCCCTTGAGTCAAGTCACCAAGGGAGGAGTGAAAGAAAAATTCATTTGGTTGGAATCTCAAAAAAAGGCATTCATAGAATTGAAACATCGGCTCTGTTGTGCCCCAATGCTCACATTACTAGACTTGCAACAACCATTTGAGATTGAGACAGATGCCTCTGACTATGCTATTGGGGTAGTTCTTACTCAACAGGGGCATCCAGTGGCATATCACAGCGCGAAAATGTCTGACATAGTCCGAAAGTATCCCACTTATGACAAAGAAATGTATTCCATTATGCAGGCTTGTCGACAATGGAAGCATTACATTTTGGGAAAGGAAACGATCATCCACACAAACCACCAACCCCTGCAATTCATACAGACACAAGGGAAATTGCAGAACGATCGCCATCAGAAGTGGTCCACATATATGCAACAGTTTCATTTGAACATCGAGTATAAGAAGGGAAACACCAATAATGTTTCATATTTCCTCAGCCGACCACCGATTGGACGCTTCTCTGATTGGATGCTTCTCTACAAGAGTGATCCATATTTCGGCCACACATACAAGAAGCTATTGGAGGGTAATCGAGTTCCAAATTTTCACCTCCAGGATGCACTACTATTTCACCTGGGACACCTTTGTGTTCCTCCAAGCGAGCGTGCCAAGATGATTTGGGAAGCGCACTATAGTCGAGTCGTTGGTCATTTCGGGGTCGAGAAAATAGTGGCAGTACTGCATAAGTATTTTTGTTGGCCAAACCTTCGACAAGATGTCGGGAAGTACATCATATCATGCACTACTTACGTCATTGCCAAACTAACCATCAAGAAGCAAGACCTCTATACTCCGTTGCCTACCACTAGTCGACCTTGGGAATCCATCTCCATGGATTACATGTCAGGCCTTCCTACTACTAAGAATGGAAATGACCGTGTTTTCGTGGTCATCGACAGATTCTCGAAGATGGCCATTATGGTAGCATGCAAGAAGAATATCATAGCAGAAGCCACTGCTAAACTCTTCTTTGAACGAGTGTGGGTACACTTTGGGATCCCACAGTATATCATCTCATATTGGGACAGCAGGTTCCTCAGTACATGTTGGTCTAGCCTCTGGTCAATGTTGGACACCAAGCTCACCAAGTCCACATCTTTCCATCCCCAAACTGATGGCCAGACAGAGGTCGTCAAAAGGATGATCGTACACATTTTGAGCATGTACAACTCAAAGAATCCATGCACATGGTATGAGAGCCTCCCCTATGTAAAACATAACTATAACCGAGCCCTCCACAGCTCAACTGACCACAGCCCCTTTCAAGTGGGCTTGAGATTCCAGCCACTATTTCCCATATACGTAGCCATACAATTTGTAGCTACTCAGGCTGATTCGGCTCATGTCCATTCTAAAGCTACCAAGGTGAACAACTTCATTGAGCGCATTCAACACATTCTCCAATAGGTTCATGACATATTGGACACAGCCAATGCTAAGTACAAGCAACGACATGATCAACATCAGGTGCAACACAACTTCCAAGTGGGCGACAAAGTGTGGCTACATTTACAGAAGGAGTGCTTTGTTGGACCCCACCGCAAGCTTCACCCGCTCCGATATGGGCCATACACCATCACCAAGGTTGTAGGGGACAATGCCTTTGAGCTCAATATCTCACCATTCCTTGGTCTGCACCCAGTGTTCAATGTGGACCGCCTTTGGCCTTACTTTCCACCTCTATTGGACACATCTGACATGGTAGAACAACTCACACCAACAGAGTTAAACCCAGACTGCATGGAACAAGCCACAATTGATCGGATTGTGGACACACAGGTCAAGAACACTCACCAACAGAGGATCCATCTATATCGAGTTGTCAAAGCAGGCCAACTCCTTCACCAGGGCAAGTGGCTCACCAGGGACCAAGTTTAGCAGAAGTTTCCTCATCTCATGGAGGAACTCAACGCAATGGGGACCATTGCTTCCTAAGGGGGGAGGAATGATCCAGGTGGATATTGGTGGCCACCCACCTATTCCACTTGGAC
>ML872063.1:0-14749 GCA_009831015.1 Picea engelmannii
GAATTCTCGGTAATGGTGTTACCAACTATTTAACATCAGCCGTAAACTTGAAATACTTAAATAGATGATCAATCACATATATAAACTAAACCAAAATATAATGAACAACATAAAAAAAGCATGATATAAAATATTATGTGAAGAACAGACTAAAGATAATTCGACACAGATAACATTTCACATCAAGAAATTACATGAGAAGACAATGAAAAAACACTACACAGTCTACACTAGATGAAAGCCAAAGAGTAAATTGCTTTCTCATATAGTTTCAACAAAATATGTTCATCATATGGTCTAGGAAGAATTGCCCCTATCACCAGGAAACATAGCTATTTAAACATGTTTATGATCTGTTACTTCCTATCATGCAAGATAGAGGGAGATCTCTTAAAATATTTTTTTTACTAAAATGAAATAACAAAAAAGATAATCATGTTGGAGTCTTTTAATAAAAAATATTTATATTAATAAACATTATTTTTCAAAACATAAAATTACTAGTCCACTAAATGCTCGACCAATGACTGCTTTCCTTATTCATAGCACCACAATCTGCTGTTTACCTAAAATTATAAAAAACAAAATCAAAATTAGATGATAATACAAGCAAATAATTTAAATAGACTGGCTACAGAATCTTTGGATTCTGTAGCTAGTCTAAAATAAAAATAAAATAAAAAATTAATCTACCTATTATTTATCAAACATAATCAAATCGTGAAATACAAACAAACTATTTACCAATTCAGAAATTCGAAAGACAGGCATCAGATAGGTCTGAATTTATAATGGTATTGAAATTGGTCAAATTTTTAATGATCACATTTCCAGATCGCTTAATACGCTTGTTAGCCCTGTGTGCATTTGACCAAACACAAACTCTAAGCTCATCATTCTCCCTCTCAAGCACCGAATTCCAAGTGACCATTTGGTTCAATTGTGCCTGTAGGTAGGGGACATCCCGATAACACCTTTCGATCCAATCGAAGCAATTCTCACAATGTACTGGTTCTATGCTTGGCAAAGGCCGAGTCTGCTCGATAGAGGGTAATTTATCCTGTTCCATGATTCGTTGTAGATCATGTTGGATGCCTGAAAAACCTTCCCATTTCTTTAAAAAAGGGGGCAATTCGATATGAAATCGAATTGTGGTGTATCAACATCGATATCTTCCCCAGGGAACCAGTCATCGATATCATCCTCAGAAATCCGATCATCGACCTCAATAATAGGGATATATTTCTCATGATCATGATGCCGATTTCTTAGTGTTCTTGATATGAGTCGACTAGGTCTTTTATTTTTGAAGTTGATGTCTGGACTTCTCTGTATCTTTCGTCTACCCTGTTTCTTGATTTCGAGTTCATTTAAATCAACCCTAAATGGCTCAGGGTTAGGAAAAACAAGGATTTTATCCTTCAAATCATTCATAACCTCTTCTAAAGGTTTCTTAGGAACAAAATCACATCTTGGTTTCTCTCCCTTGGACGAATTACGAAAAAACACAAAGGTTTTAGTCATAGACATAGGGTTCTCTTGCAGATCGAAATGTAGGTTTTCTAGAGAGGGGTTTGATTGATAAGGATTGGAAGGTTCATTAAAATGCAAAGGTGAGTCTATCATGTTTTTAGGTAGGGAAAACCCATTTCTTCTCACTAATTCTTGCCAACTATCCCCAAATTTAGAAAAATGTGAAATTACTAGAATTCGAATTAGGCCGTGATGGGACAAACTAGACTACACATTTAGGTTTTGTCTTTGGTAGAACTTGGATATTTTTTGCAGGCTCCTAAGTAGGTAAAATGACATATTTTAACCAAAACCTAAAAATATCATCAATAAACAGACATGATACAGGAAGACTAGACCGTATCTAGCCTCACAGGTGACAAACTTCTTAAGTATCAACAACAAGCCATGCCATCGTGGTTTAAATACGACAATTGGTGTACCTTTTACACCGTAACGCTATTTATTGGAAGCCATCAGTAGGTTCCAAGGGGCACCTTTGAACTTGAGGTTTTTAAACTAGCAATCTCCCTCGTGGGGAAATCTAATATCCTTTGCAATCGAACACTCAGTCACTTCCAACTGTAAATCTCCAATTTTAGCCCTAGCGCCATCGAAAGTTTGGGAAAAGGCTTGAGCCACTTTGAGGTTGAAACCCTCAAATCATTTTATGAACCCATCCCAACCATAATCCACAAGGTCATCCACAATTTTGTCGTGTGAGAGGAGAGCCTATGAGCCATTTAGATCGATCCTCACCACAGGCACCATTGATATGGTCACACAAAAACAACAAGAATAGTGAAGGGTGAGTTGTGTTCGAAAACACATGAAAAAGAGGATGAGCTTTGCATATTCGAAAGAGACCTGATACTGAAGGCTTCAGGAGCAAGCCACCATAGAGATCACTTGGCACGTTGAGTGGATGCTAAAACAAAGGATGCACAGAACAAAAAACACCGTGTCAAATGAATGCCAAACCCATAAACAAAAACTTACCACCTGAAGCAATGAATGCATGCTGCTGCTAGCAGGATGAAGGAGTACTGTTTGAAGACATGAATGTTAGTCCTGTACCAGAACGACGAGACTATGATATGACTACAAGGGATATAATTCATATTTCAAAATACACCAAAGTTTTGTTTAATGCGCAACCATAGATATGGTAATGTGAAAATAAAAAAAATTTCAAAGCATAGAATGCCTAAGGCATAACCCCAAGGTGGATAACTCATGCGCTAATGGTAAGGGAGTAACCCATAATATGATAGATTCACAAAATTTTAAGGTTCTTGTAAATATTAGATTCCCTTATGCTTTATCCAATTGATAACATGATAGTGCACAAACTGTATGATGCACCCAAACCAGAGCTTGTTCTAATTTCATGCTTACATTCATGAAATTGAACAAGAGAAACAATATATTAAAATAAATGAACTCATACACATAGCTAATCAAACAAATCTTTTAAAAATCAAAAGATGATAGAAACCTTTGCAAACATAAGGAGGCAGCTATAGAAAATTTTATCCCATTAAGACAATATTTTACAATGATAAAATTGACATGAACATTTGGCTGCCAACAATGGCGACAAGCTGGGCGAAGAAATTATCTCTGCATCATCAGAACTTTATATCGGGGAAAAAATAACTCAAATAGTTATTAGAAATAATTAAAAGACATATCATTAAGCATTTTAACATCAACTCAGAAAAATAACACAACCATATTATTGGATAAAGTTCTGTTGAAAAATTGTAATCCGGAATCTCGTTTCGATCAAAGGGGTAACGATATTTATACAAGTAACTTCAATACTATTGATAGGGCCACTGCTGCCAGCAAGCGTTTAAAGCCTCGACATGGATGTCATTTAACCCTCTCTAGTACTTCGATCCCATCCAAAATTCTTCCATTTATGATAAAAGTATCTTGACATCTGATCAATTTAAAAACATACTTGAGGATCTTCGAACCCGACATTGCTTCGCTGCCAGTAGGCCTGTTCAGTACCTCGACGAAGTTGTCTTGGTATCATGTGTGAATTTACCCACTGCCAGCATACATGTTCAGTATCTCGATGGGTTTACACACAATTCCAACACTTTAGAGTGCTTCCAAATCTCTAAAATTGCTTATAGAATTTTCAGAAAATTTACGGTAACAAAGACCAGGGTGATACTGAAGATTTCACAGCCATGCAATGTTAGGATCGATATTTTAGACTTTTCTTTTTCGTTCTTCGAGAACTCATAACTTTCATCATAATTTAGACATTTACATTTCAGTCAAGAAATCATCTCAGGAATGGGGAAGCACTATGAGTTGATCTCATTAGAACTGGGACGACGTAAGAAGTTTTAAAGGTAATCGTATTTCCCTGAGACTTCAACTAAAACCAGGAACAAGGAATAGACAAAGACTTACTATAACTGATCTGAGTTCAGAACTTAATGTGCATATGCATTGAATTACTCTCAACTGCTGCTAGTGAAAGATCCAATTCCCTTCAATATCGAATTGATGATTCAAAAATAATCATTAAGGAAACATGAAAAACCAAACAAAATAAAAAAGAAAAATAGAACAAAAGAAAACACAAGCTAAAAAATATTTACAAAAGGGGTAGATATGATTTTATCAGGTGAAGTATATCTTGAGACACTGTCCATTTATTGGAAAAGTGTCTGGCTGTCCCTCTAAGTTGTACAAATGAAAATAACTAGGACCCAATTTTTCATAAATGACAAAAGGCCCCAACCACAGGTTTTGAAACTTGGTATGATTTCCTTTATTCTCGTGCGCTTTGTCCCATTTGAGGACCAAATCCCCTACATTAAAAATCCTTTCTGAGGATGAACTTGTATCGAACCATCTCTTCACAATTTGTTGATGCTGATCCAATTTCTATTTTTCTTTTGTCCTTCTTCCAATTTTAATAAAGCGTTTATTTGATTTTCTAAGTGAGGACATTCCTCTTCTTGAACTTTCTGTGACAATTGCAGAGAAGGGAGCAAGACATGTGGATGAAGGATGGATTCTCTTCCATTAATGAGGAATAAAGGAGAATTACCAATGGAATCTTTTGGAGTGACTCTATCATCGCAAAGTGCCTTGTACAACACATTGTGCCAATTTTTGTGGTTTTCCGACATTGTTCTCTTTATTATCTTGATCCAATTTTTATTTGTTAGTTCAGCCAAACCGTTCCCTTGAGTGTAATAGCTGGCAGAGTATTTTAAATTAATCCCTTTTTCTAAAGCAAAGACATTCATATCCAGGGAAGAAAAATAAGAAGCATTGTCGAAAACCAAACATTCAGGAATTCTGAAACGAGTGATAATATGAGAGTTTAGAAACAAAACTACCTGATTCATGTTGACTACCTTTAAAGGTAAGGCTTCAGACCATATCGTAAAATAATCTATTGCTGTGAGAATGTACTTGTGATGCTGTGAGGAAGGGGGATTAATCGATCCTATAATATCTAGGCTCCACTGCTGAAAAGGTGTGTCTACCGTGATAGGATGCAAAGGAAAATAAACTTTTTTTACCCATCCTGCAACCTTTTGATAGATTATACATTTGCGGGACAAAGTGTGAGCATCCTTAAACAAGGTAGATGAATAGTATCCAGCCCTAATAACTTTGTAGGGAGTGGTATATCCACCAAAATGACCCCCGACATTGCCGGAATGAAGTTCAACCAACACCCTTTCAGATTCCTCTTTTTCTAAGCAATGCATAAAAACACCGTCAAAATTCTTTCGAAATAATATATCATTAATTAATTGGAAAGATGCATATTTAAGCCTTAGTGATCTTCTATTTTTCAGATCAAGGTTACAAGGAGCAGTCCCGTGCAACAAATAAAATCTGATATTATCATACCATCAATTAGGCACAATCTGTGTACAACATATTTGTATTTCATCATGCTGATTTGCAGCTGATGTATTTATTTGATTTTCTAATTTTTAAACTGAATCAACTACTAATTTAAAAAGGCCTTGACCTCTAACAATTTGTGCAGGTACTATTTCGAGATCATACTCCTGAAGTGATGTCATCCAATTTTCCCTTTTCTCTCCCATCTCTTTGTGTACTAACAGATTTCTTACAGCAGGGTAAGGCACAAAAATTTTCGTCCTGGATTTTAAAAGGTAGGACTTGAAATGTTTAACTTCTTTGAAAACAACACATTCTTGTTTATCTATCGTGGGGTAATTTAGTTCTTCTCCTTTAAAGGCGGAGCTCATAAATGAAATGGGTATCTTGTTGTTTTCAACATTTTTCTGTGTAAGCACAACAACATAAGATCCGTCAGATGCAAAAGTATATAATGTGAAATCCTAGGAAAAATCAGGGCTCGTCAAGGAGGGTGCTTCGATTATTTCTTTTCTAATGGAATAAAAATCTTGACTCTCTTGTGATCTCCATTTGTACAGAACATCCTTTTTAATAAGATTTTGTAGAGGTCTGACCATCTCAGAAAAAAAATGGAACAAATCGTCTGACAAAATTAATTTTACCCAAAAAATATTGCATGACCTTTTTGGAAGAAGGTTGGGGAAGGTTGGAAATGGCTTGGGTTCTTTCGGGATCAATTATCATTCCATTTTTAGAGACTATAAAACCAATAAATTTTCCTTGTTGTACTGCAAAGACTGATTTTTTAGGATTGAGTGAAGTACCGAATTTGCGACATCGTTCTAATAAAACCCTAAGATGTGGCATGTGATATTTCTTGTTCTTGGAAAATACAATGACATCATCTAGGTAGACCACAATCGACTGATTGATAAGGCCACGAAAAGAAATGTCCATTTCCCTCTTGAAAGTGTCACTATCATTTATCAATCCGAAAGGCATTTTTCTGTAGGCATAGGTGCCCCATGGGGTAAAAAAAGTGGTTTTAAGCTGATCTAATGGAGACATAAGGACCTGGTTATACCCTGAGAAACCATCTAATAAAGATAGTCTTTCAGAACTAGATACTTGTTGCATAATTTGTTCCATTGGAGGAATAAGGTAATTGTCTTTATCAGAGGCTCGGTTTAAATTGCGAAAGTCGACACAAAGTCAAATTTCTCCATTTTTGTTCCTTATTGGGACTAATTTGGATACCCATTGAGTATGTCGGACTGGAAAAATGATCTTGGAAATGAGTAATTTATTTAGTTTTTTTTTTTACGGTGGGTTCTAATTTAAGATGCATTTTTCTCAATTTTTGTTGAAAAGGTTGGGTTTGGGGCTTCATGGGAATTACACGCTGTATTATGTTTGGATCAAAAGTTTTTAGATTGTCATACGTCCAAGCAAACACATCTTTGAATTCTTTGAACAATTTTATAAATGCAGACCTTTCTTGTTCAGAACACCCTTTTCCTAGATTGATATTTAGAGGATTATCCCACGTTCCTAAATTCACAGTTTTGTACAGTAATGAAGAACTATTCATTTTGCAATTGACTACCCCTCTAAACTTGCCATGCAGATCATAAAATTTTTCTAACCTAACAACAAATTTGGGGATAGAGTTTACCAGCTCAGATGATAATTCTGCAGATTGAGGATTGGATATTACCGTGAAATCGCAGAGGTTTTTGTTATGGGTGCTTTCATTGATTACTGCATCTTGGAAGGTGTCTTCCATATGAAAAAAATTGATGATCTGTTTATCATCATCAAACACTCATCAATTTATGATGTTTTCAGGAATCGATGGCCTAAATAACAATTCAACCAAGAATGTGTTAGGAGAAAGACCTTCAGCAGACAACAATTTAGAGGCAACATTAGCTAATAAATCAACTTTTGAATTACTCGACCTAGGAATGGAATTTATATTGAAAGCGAGAAATTTATGTATTAACCTCCATAACTCACTTTGATAGTTTTTCAAATGCGGTGATAAACAATGTATTTCATTTCTTACCTGCTTGACTACGATTTCAGAGTCACCGAAAACTACCAATTTTTGTACGTTCCGATCCAGTGCCTTTCTTAGTCCCTGCAGAAGTGCTTTGTATTTTGCTGTATTGTTAGTACATTCAAATTCCAGTCGACAGACAATAAATGTTTTATTTCCTATGAGATCAATAAGCACACAACCAACACCTGCCCCTTCCCGGAATTTGGATCCATCAAAATATAAGAACCAGATCTGTTTGTCATCAACAATGTTCGGTGTACTTGACAGAGTTGCCATGTGAGTATAGGCTGATACTTCGGATTGCTGTTCTGGGTTGGTGATAGAGGAAATTTCAGTCATGAAATTACCAAAAAAATTATTCATTCCCTGTGTCTCAATCGAATTTACAACAGTAGTAAAAGGCTCATTTGGATAGTTCAAATATGTCACGGTGTACTTGAGGTAACGTTCTCTGTTTATTTTGATCTTGTTAGGCTGTCCATTTTCTGGCAGCCACAAATGAGACCAGTCTGTAGAAAAATATCCATGTAATTTCTCTGGCCAATCTCTACTCATAAATAAGCCATACACTTCCAGAATGTCAACAACAATAATATCAATTACTTGGTGAACCTTTGGATTGGATGATAATCTTATCAACACATTTTTAAGTTCACTGATGACTTTGACATTAGTTTGATCTAACTGAATGATATTTAAATCAGAAGGTTTTACTTCATCATTAATTTTCTGACACATAGATAGAGGCATAACATTTGATGAGGCACTAGAATCAACCATACAATTATGTACATTTCTATTGAAAATTTCGAAAGTTAATAAAAAGGAGGCACATTTTTTCGTGAAGAGACAACAAAATTCTGCTACTTTTTTATGGCTATCCCTGAAATAGTTTTATCTAAGTTTCCTATAGTTTTTTCTGATATGTCCCTTTTATCCTGATTTTCAGATAATGTTTTACCGAGGACATCTTTAGTTTTATTTGGATAATTTTCTGCTGATTTCTTACTGATAGAATCATTCTTTTTATTATTTTCAGCAATACTTTGGAGCATTTTCTGTAGGATAAGAGGAAATTTAAGTAATTCAAAAAATGATATATTCACCCTTAGTTTTTTAAGATCTTCAACCAAATCATATTCTAAAACTAGGGCAACAGAGTTTTGTCTTGTTTCAATTTTCTTTAGCTATTTTGAAACCACATTCCTACTTGTTTTGGGTGACGGTTTGTTTTGTGTCTTACTTTGAGTGTTATAAGGATGGATAGTTTAAAAATTTGCTTGAAAGATGTTTTCTGACAAATGCCCGAAAATGGGAGGAGATGAGTCCTCCTCATCAGGTGTTTCTTCCTCACCCGTATCGTCATGATTTTCAGGGGGTGCAAAAACAAAGTTATCATGTGCTTCCAGTATTGTTTGCAAAGCATACTGTAGTCCTTCAAAGTTTAAACCTTCTATGGTTGGATTTGGCCGGTTTGGAGGAAAAGGTTTTCTGAAAGGTGGTCTAAAACCTCCTTTGCTTGTAGATGCCTCCTCAGTGGATCTTTTCAAGTATATGACCTAATTGGATAATTTATGAAAATCTTTCTGCAAACTTTCCAAGTCTAATGTCTCTTGTAGATTTTTAATTTGAGGAGGTCTAGTGAGGGTTTCTATTTTTTTTTTTTAGAAGATGAAGATGTTTCAGCCTCACTAGTTAGACTATATTTTAAGCTCATAATGTCTTTCTCAATAAGGGTTGCCTCTTCAAAAGCTTCTAATAATGTTTTCTTTTTGGAACTTTTAACCCATATGGCTATGTTGTTATGCAGGGCCTTAGTATAGTATGCAACAATCAGGTTTTCTGCAGGCATCAAATCTACAAGGATTTTTTTTTTAACATTAGGAATCTCTGGTTGAAGTCCTTAACTTTTTCTTTAGGGTTCATTTTCAAACTAGATAGTTCCATTACTAGGACTTCTAGATATTTATCATCTCTGAATTTCTCTAGAAAACATGTTTCAAACTTGTCCCAAGAGATGATGGTTTGAGGTTGTTGCGTAAAATACCAGGTTGAGGCATTCCCCTCAAAAGTGTAAGGGAATAACCTACACATGACATCTTCATGCTCAACACTCCGGAGTCTAACAACTAACATAAATTTATTGACGTGATCCTCAACTGATTGCTTCAAATCTGGATCAAATTTGGGTAGCCACTTCTCCAGATGTTTAGGCAATGGGTGTTGGGGTCCAAGTACTTCCACGACATCTTGATCGAGCCAAGGTATGTTTGGATTATTTTGGTTTTCCATGGGAGCTGGTGGGGTTTAAGGTTGAGATTCTTCATATGAATAACTTCCTTCATTTGAGGATTCCTTTCCTAAAGAGGGTGGAGAAGAACAAGGTGGGCATGGTGGGATACCAGATCCCCCAACACCAAAAATCAGTGCTTCAGAAGGATCGATGATATTACCGCCTAATGGGTTTTCAGGCAGACCAGTGTCTTGAGGTAGTCCTTGCAGATTGGTGAAATCAAGGGGTTGATTAATTTCTCTACCAAGTTGTCTGATTCAATATAAAGCACTCTGAGTTCTTATGATCGATTGGCAAACAATTTCTTGGACACCAATCCCTTGAGGGACTGATGTCACTGGTTCGACGGGAATATCATGAGTAGTTTTTGAGGTAGTAGCTGGATCAAGTGTAACGTTAGTGTCTGAGTGACTACATGTTAGATAGGAGAACGATTGTTTGGGGGAGTCTTACGACCTCCACGCGCTATCAATGAATTTCAAGCCCTCCTTCTAGCGCCATTTGTTGATGGGTGTTCATTTATGACACATCGTCAACGGGAAGGGAAGATCTAGACCAGGGTTGTCTATTTAACCCAAGCCGTTTGAGATGATATCCCCTAACGGGTTTTATGGATTCGTTAGCCAACTAAGATCCTAAAACAAATGAAAGATGTGAACTAACTAAAGATATCAATTCTAACAATCACCACTTTAATTACAAATGCTTAACTAACAATGTTAATGTACAATGGTTGTATACAGTTTACAAGGTTTGAGCAAAGCCTTGTGAAAGTAATTGTTTAAGATAATGTATCTAAACAAGATTAAATATAAACAAAATTATTCTAATACTCTGAATATCCAACTAGTAAACAATGAATGAATATGATTGTAAATGATATAACGAAAATAGACAAAGTAAATTAACGTTTAAATAATGCAATCACTATTCATTCACATATAAACAAATTAAATAAATAATACACTAACTAACCTCTAGCTGATAAGTAGTAATAAACTAAATTCATCTCTCTGCATTTGTGTGATCTCTTCTTGTCCCGTGTCAAGTGAAAACCTATGACAGAAGCAAGCATAGTACTTCCTGAAGAAATTCAAGGAAATGTTTCATATTCTGGAGCAAGTTTATGATGATAGAAAGACAAATAATTATATATCACGTGACCTTGGAATGTCCAATTACTAAGAATGAAAGAAATTTGAATTCTTGGTAATGGTGTTACCAACTATTTAGTATCATACATAAACTCAAAATACTTAAATAGATGATCAATCACAGATATAAACTAAACCAAAAGATAATGAACAACATAAAAAAAGCATGATATAAAATATTATGTGAAGAACAAACTAAAGCTAATTCGACACAGATAACATTTCAAATCAAGAAATTACATGGGAAGACAATGAAAAAACATTGCACAGTCTACACAGTATGAAAGACAAAGTGTAATCTGCTTTCTCATATAGTTTCAACAAAATATGTTAATCATATGGTCCAGGAAGAATTGCCCCTATCACCAGGCAACATAGCTATTTAAACATGTTTATGATCTGTTACCTCCTATCATGCAAGATAGAGGTAAATCTCTTAAAATAAGTTTTTTACTAAAATGAAATAACAAAAAAGACAATCCTATTGGAGTCTTTTAATAAAAAATATTTGTATTAATAAACATTGTTTTTCAAAACAAAAAATTACTAGTCCACTAAATGATCGACCAATGACTTCTTTCCTTAATCATAGCACCATAATCTACTGTTTACGTGAAATGATAAAAAATGAAATCAAAATTAGATGATAATCCAAACAAATAATTTAAAGAGGGTGGCTACAAAATCTTTCGATTCTGTAGCTAGTCTAAAATAAAAATAAAATAAAAAATGAATCTACCTATTATTTATCAAACATAATCAAATCGTGAAATACAAACAAACTATTTACCAATTCAGAAATTTGAAAGAGAGGCATTAGACAGGTCTGATTTTATAATGGTATTAAAATTGGTTGAATTTTAATGATTGCATTCCTAGATCACTTAATACGCTTGTTAGCCCTGCGTGCATTTGACCGAACGTAAGCTCTAAGCTCATCATTCTCCCTCTCAAGCATTAGATTCCGAGTGACCATTTGGTTCAATTGTGCCTGTAGGTAGGGGACATCCCGATAATACCTTTCGATCCAATTGAAGTGATTCTCGCAATGTATTGGTTCTATGCTTGGCAAAGGCCAAGTCTGATCTGTAGAGGGTAATTTATCTCGTTCCATGATTCATTTTAGATCATGTTGGATGCCTAAAAAACCTTCTTGTTTCTTTAAAAAAGGGGGTAGATTCGATACGAAATAGAACTGGTGTATCGGCATTGATATCATCCCTAGGGATCCGATCATCGATATCATCCTCAAAAATCCGGTCATTGACCTCAATAACAAGGATATATTTCTCATGATCACGATGCTGATTTCTTAGTGTTCTTGATATGAGTCGACTGGCTCTTTTATTTTTGAAGTTGATGTCTGGACTTCTCTATATCTTTCGCCTACCTTGTTTCTTGATTTTGAGTTCATTTAAATCAACCCGAAATGGCTTAGGGTTAGGAACACCAAGGATTTTATCCTTCAAATCATCCAAAACCTCTTCTAAAGGTTTCCGAGGAATAAAATCACGTATCGGTTTCTCTCCCTTGGATGAATTATGAAAATAAACAGGGGTTTTAGTCATAGACATAGGGTTCTCTTGCAAATCAACATGCATGTTTTCCAGAGAGGGGTTTGATCGACAAGGACTAGAGGGTTCATTAAAATACATAGGTGATTCTGTCATGTTTTTAGGTAGGGCGAAGCCATTTCTTCCCATGAATTCTTTCCAACTATCCCCAAATTTAGAAAAATGCGAAATTACCAGAATTTGAATGATGCCGTGATGGAACAAACTAGACTGCACATTTAGGTTTTGTCTTTGGTAGAACTTGGCCATTTTTTGCAGGCTCCTAAGTGGGTAAAATTGAATATTTAAACCAAAACCTAAAAATATCATCAATAAACAGACATGATACAAGAAGACTAGACCGTATCTACCCTCACAGGTGACAAACTGGTTAAGTATCAACATCAAGCCATGCCATCATGGTTTAAATACAACAATTGGTGTACCTTTTACACTGTAACACTACTTATTGGAAGCCATCAGTAGGTGCCAAGGGATGCCTTTGAAATTGAGGTTTTTAAACCAACGAGCTCCCTCTTGTGGAAATCTAGTAGCCTCTTCAATCGAACCCTCGGTCACTTACAACTGTGAATCTCCAATTTTATCCCTAGCACCATCGAAAGTTTGGGCAAAGGCTTGAGCCACTTTGAGGTTGAAACCCTCAAATCATTTTATGAACCCATCCCAACCATAAGCCACAAGGTCGTCCACAACATCGTCATGTGAGAGGAGAGCCTGTGAGCCATTTGGCTCGATCCTCACCATAGGCACCATCAATATGGTCACACAAAAACAACAGGAGTAGCAAAGGGTGAGGTGTGTTAAAAACACACACAAAAAAGAGGATGATATCTGCATATTTGGAAGAGACCCGATACCAAAGAATTCAGGAGAAAGATACCATAGTGACCACTTGGAATGTTGAGTGGATGCTACAATAGAGGATGCACACAACTAAAAACACCTTATCAAATGAATGCCAAACCCATAAACAAAAACTTACCACTTGAAGGAATGAATGCATGTTGGTTCTAGTAGGATGAAGGAGTAATGTTTGAAGGCATGACTGTCAGTCCTATACTAGAACAATGAGACTATGATATGACTACAAGGGATAGGATTCATATTTCAAAATACACCAAAGTTTTGTATAATGCGCAATCGTAGATATGGTAATGTGAAAATAAAAAAAATTCAAAGAATAGAATTCCTAAGGCATAACCCCAAGGTGGATAAATCATGCGCTAATGGTAAGGGAGTAACACATAATATGATAGGTTCACAAAATTTTAAGGTTCTTGAAAATATTAGATGCCCTTAAGAGTTATCCAATTGATAACAGGATAGTCCACAAACTGTATGATCCACCCAAACTAGAGCTTGTTCTAATTTCATGAGACTTTACCCAGTGACTTGTAGTGTCTTTGCTCTCAAAGTTGAATTCTCTTCCCCAAGGCTTGGATATGGATGAATTTATAGCCTTCAAATCAAATTGAAGGGCCGAGTCAAAGCATTTCCAGTACATGGAAGGTCAAGGATCATGGATCCCGAGACATGGCATGGAAACCCAACATAATTTTTAATTTTGAGCACCAAACCTGATGTACGCGGGCCATTGTGGAGTAACCTACGTATATGCTTATTTTCTAACTGATAGGGTGTGTATATGTGGAAAAATATGTTTTTTTGGTTCTATAAGGTACAAAGGGGACTTCAAATCTGCATAGGGAAATGGAAAGGCCATCCAAACAAGTTTCATGGGGTGAGGAAAAATTTGATGTAACAGATGCTCCCTAATGTGTGAGGTTAGAGGAGTATCTGCGATGGACGAAATACATTATAATTCCCAGAAGTGGAGTAATGAAGAATCAACTGGAAGTGATAGTTACTCATGAGAATATTACAATCCATAATGAATTTTTACACATTGCTACCAATATGAATTACAATGTAGATCCATGTTCATGGCCATGAATAGGAAATACAAAGAATACACATGCCAAAGGTTGTCATAGTCATAAACAAGGTGTAATGATCCCGAGCCATTATGCAAGGATCATCATTGTTTTGGTGTCTTTTTAAAACTTTTTCTGAGTGAGGTATTTTGTCAAACACTTTGCTGATCTACCTTTTAGATGTGTTTATATGTTTGTATGCAGCAAATAACAGAAAGAGATAACCATGGAACATACCTAAACCATATGCAATAAGATAGACAAGCCAAAACATCTCAATTCTTCTTTATTCATAAAATAGAGAAACCTGCTACAATGAAGATGCCGATCTGGAATGC
>ML872063.1:19777-34102 GCA_009831015.1 Picea engelmannii
TTAATTAATTAACCTTTTTACCTCTGAAAATCTCCTTATCTCTCCTTGTGGCTTCCCTGGCCACTGAAAGTCACTTCTAGCCATCCCATCCTGTAGTGCTGCTCCTCCCGATTCCAATGAGCTATTACACTGAGAGGTTCCTCTAAGTAATCTGCCCAAAATGCCCTCTTCAGTGATTTTAATTAACTTATAGCTCAAAATAGTCAAAATCATGGAAATCGTCGGAATGGAACGAAACCAAAGCCAACCTGTGCGAAATGGTTTAGAATGATGGAATATGATGATAAATGCCAACTGGACCCCACAATGCCTCTCAAATACCCCTATACTCGCTATAACATCCATCTGGCTACTCTGGTCATCATAAGTCTCTGCCCTGTGATGATGTCCCAAAGTGGGGACATTACACAAGGCCAAGTGGAAACCAATCTCAAATTCAATCTGATGATATCTGTATACAATGGAGTAAAATCTGATCTCCCATGATCACTAAAGTCATATAGGTACTGGTCCAATGAAAGACAACAACATAATAGGGAAGCTTCTACTCTAAGCTGGAGGTATTCTACTTATCCACTGAAGGTGCAAGTCTACATCATGTGAATAGAGGAGTTGAGGTTGAATACAATGAGACTTCATTTGATTACTGGTAATTAAGGTATATCGTTAACATACACATGAAAACCTAATGATAATGAAAGTAGGTATCAAGGCACCGAGTACATTCTTACAAGTGTGAATAAGGGTGTTGAGGTCGAACACTTGAAAAATCCATCGATCAGGAGACATGGATGTATTCCCAACTATCGATGGTGGGAGAAACTTCCATTGATGACTGCAAGCCTCTAGGTACTCATAGGACTCTAGGACTCATTTACGATAGATGAGCTAAAGTCGATGGAAAGAGACCCACTAAAAGGAGAGCATTAACTAATATCTCATCAGTCATCATGAGGTACAAAGAAATAGCTTGATGATTAGGAGGATCTCATACGAATAGGATGTTCATGAACCGACGACCTTGTACATCTCCCACATGCACTAGATGCAATTAGTGCATAAAAGATACCCTATGAATAACAACCAATGAGGAAGAATTCCGAAAAAGGGGATGAAACCACCAATAAGGCTAATTCCATACAAGACACTACATGAATCCCATTGTGTGAATATATTTCTTGCCATAGAACACAAGGGAAACCCCCTAGTCAACGACCAATGAGGAGATGTCAACTGATGGGTTCAAGGTTACATACCCATAATGAGAGTAGGACAAGGGTGCATGGTAGGAATACAACTTCATGTGACTTTGAGACACACTAAGGGTATGGATGACATGTAAAGTCAAGATTTCTAAGAAATGGCTGACACATGATTATAGACATCCTTTGAACAAGGGAATGAGAGATATGGATAGCCTAGGCATCATATAATTGATGATAAAACTTTGTGATGTAGGAGGCATCAACAAACTCTCCATAGGAACTGGAAGAATAACCAGTCGGAGGAGTAAACTCTATGTAATGAGCTCAAATTCCTAAGGTCATGCTAAACCCAAACTTTGGATGACAATGGACTCAAAAGTTTGTGCTCTGTTCAAAGGAGACATGACTACTGCCAATATGATATAATATTCTTTCCCGCCCATATTTTTTTTTTTTTTGCATAGGAAAATAAATTCTATGATACATGAGAGGAAACAAGTGTCGCGAGTAAGCAACTGGATACAAATAGTGGAACATACCTATGCTCAATGCAAGGAATTGCATGTAGGGCATGGACACTTGGGGGAATGTTTCCTCTTAGGGCACATGTTGTCAAGCTGCAAAGGATATAAACAAGGCTCTGCTTGGGTAAAGATGAAAATTGCTAAGGAAAGAGGCTTATAATGAGAAAGAAGAAACCGACAATAAGCTCAATACTACACGCAGGATGATGGAATGCAATTACAAATTAACTCCAAAGAATGTCCCTTTTTGTAGTTTTAGTGCCCTAGGCCTGAACAATTATAAAATAATACCCAGGAGAACTCTTCTAGCCAATGGTGACTAGAGTATTCCTTTTTTGTAAGTAGTTTACTTGGTCCAAAAAAGGGTTAAACTTACACCAAATAGACGTCCTTTCAAATCCATTTAACGAGTGTGAGTTCACTCGACAATATTTTCATTTTTTAGAGAGCCGAAAAGGAGATTAACTAAGACTCGAGGGGAGTCCCATAGGTAAAGGTCAGAATGCTTGTGAGTAAGAATATGGGGTTCGAACGCAAATCCATATTGGAACTATAAGGGACTCCTGATCCTATGGAATAACTTCTACATGAGAACCAAATGACACAAAGGTTCTAACTAGGGAACACATGTTTGGTAAGCCTCTACCACCTAGTAATGGAACTTCTAGTAGCAATAAGAAGGTTTTGTGTCGCTAATAAATGTGTTCGTACCTAAGGCATATGGATCACAATCATAGGAAAATGCAAGAATGCATAATGGAGTGACAACCTATCCTATATGATGGTGAAATAAAATACCTGCCAAAGTCATGAACGAGCGACATGACGCTATAAACCACAAAGAACCTGAAAAAACCACCAAAACCAATTCTTTCCACTATACTACTAGTCCACAAGGTCAAAAATTAGTATAAACTATATAGAGTGGGTAAAAAGTTTCTACTAATAGTAAAAATATACCATTTTACCATACCATTTGAGTTTTTTCACCCACATAGTGCATTTTAGGCCATTTTCCCCTTAATCTTCAAGTGTCAATTGTGGGAGCTACAATCAACAAAATTAACAACCATTTGGACCAAGTAAGTGACCATCCCTTCTACTTCAATTTCATTGGTTTGAATTTCAATTTTAGGCCCACAATTTTGAGTATTAGAGGGCGCAATATGCGAATTAGGTCATACGTAGGTGATAGTTCATCGGGTCGCATATATGTTCCCATATATGTGGGAAAAGAAAATCCTCCCCATGTATATGAATCCATACACACGACTTTTACCATATTATCTCGCGTACAAGTCTGTGAACACTTTTTTTTGGCAAGATTTAACTTAAAAAAATGACTTTTCCTTTGCAGGATGGTGCTTGAATGGAGGGAGACAGAGCATGAAGAGATAGATGAATTAGTGGAAAGGAATGCAGGGGCCCAACAAGCTTTAAAAATATGTGTCCTTTATAAAATTTGGGCTCTCAAAGGAATGATGTCTTAAATGAGGTTACTCCAGATGCTCGTAAACTACTGGGATCCGGAGACAAAGGCCTTCAATATTGATGGGAAACCATTGAGGAATGAAGTGGACAACATATATTTCATCACAGGATTGTCTCGCTGGGGCGAGGTAGTGAATCTCAAGGCCTGAGGGGCTGGGGGTGGTATGACCATGGAGGATTACATTTCCACCCACTTTGTTGCAGACACATATAAAGTAGGGAGCCAACTCCCAATCAGGGCGATCAAAAACTTGAGCTTGAAGATCGTCATACTTCTTCTTACACGGATCTTGGGGTTGGCCTCGTTGCACCAGGCATCAAGGCCACTCATTTTCTATGCGATGGAGTTTTTATGACCCACTATTTATAATTGGTGTACCTCACTGCTGGCTAACATGAAGAGCCAACTGATAGATTAAAAACAAGGGAGAAAGAGAAACTTTGGATTTTCATCCATTCTATGTAGTTTTTTCTTTTAACAAATTCTAGGATTGAGCCCTAGAGTAGAGATCATTCCACATGGACTGCGTGATCCAACCATGTCATGATGGACTGATGTGATGAGGCAGATAAGAGGTGGTAGGGTGCCAACCCCCTACAATGATAAGTTGTTTTTCTAGTGGCATCAATAGGTCATAGCCATTGACGACTACTCTTTTGCTGGGATCGACTACAAAGGGGATCTAAATATGCCTTTGCCACCAGGTTCTTCCTATGGTGATATTGGTAAGAAAAGTTTTTATATATTTCATTTTTTTTTGTATTTTTTAAAAGAATAAAAAACACAAATATTTTTGTATGGTATTAAGTATTAAAAAAATGCTTTGTCACGCAGATGTAGGTCCACAAAGACTAGAGGGATTCCCATGACATCGATGAAGGATCCAGGGAGATGAGCATGTGGGAGGATATGTGGATAAAGTGTTGGAGAATGTGTAAGGGAACCTGTCTCGATTGATGCACAAGATTCCTATGTTTCAATTGGAGGATATTCCAAAGGCTATGCAATGGTAGGTGGTGGGTTACCTCGTGCATGGGTGTGACTCTTCTGACGTCTCATAAATTTCGTAGTGTGTTATCATGATACACATCCAAATCCATAGGTGTAGATTCCATGGTCATATATATGCTGCTCATATATGTATTTTGAGGGTGTGAGCCCCATTTTGTACTATGACAACATATTTTTTGAAAAGATGAAATATAAAAATTTTGGTCTTCGACTTTACTTATATATGTTACAATGTGTACATGCATGAATGTGTTTTCTTTTCTTAGTTATGTAACAAATTCCAATCTAAAATATGATTAACATATTCTTCAGATACATGATTAGAACTTCTAGGTATGTGATTATAAGTAAGAAAATCAAAGTATCATTCCAAAAGTCATACTCATAGAAATCGTTGGAGTAGAGTAGGGTCTTGCACATAGTAACTGCCGTTTTACTGACATACGACTATCTCAGAGTCCAAGCGAATCTCTATAGAATAAACACCGTATGAAATGACATCGTGTAATATTTCTATAATGACACTATAATCAACCACATTATTTGTTGATGGCTCCAGAAGAACGCCACCTGAAGACACCAGTTGGCCTCCGAGTGAGTAAATGACCCAAGCGGTGGAAGCCATGTTCCATGTATAACGAGTGGCACCATCTGAAAATCCTAAGTAAACTGAAGACTCCCTTGACATCTTCCAACCAAGGGAAAACGTGATAAGCAAGCTGATGACACAAAGGAAAAGATATATATACACTAAGATACACTAGTATACAAAAGGTCACACCCAAGCTTGAGGGATTACACATAATTCCTTTTAAGGTAGAGCCCATTTTTGGGCTCATATAACATATTCCCTTCATAATATTCCAATTCATAGGCTAATTTCTCTAAAACACGTCACACAATATAAGGACCATTCCACATGGGGTTGAACTTGCTTTCCCCCAATGGTTCTTTGGCTTAGTCATACAAGAGAACCAAGTCACCCTCAACGTACTAACGAGGACAAACAAACCTATAATACTGAATCTTAACACATTGTTTATTTTCTTTGATAGTCATAGAGGCATCTCGATGATGCTCATCGAGACGCTCTAGGTGCACAAGGCATTCTTCAAGATCGATTGTGTCAGGTAGGAGCTCAATTTCCAACTTGAGGGAAAGGATTTCACATTCAATCAGAAGAATTGACTCCACGCCATGTACTAACTAAAAAGGAGAAAATACGGTGGAAGTATTTACCGAGGTTCAATATGCCCAAAGTGCAGGGTAAAGCATCATATGCCAGTCAGACTTACTCTGGCTAACAATTGTTTTCAAGATGGTCTTGAGAGATTTATTCACCGCCTCTACTTGTCCATTTTCCTGGGAGTAATAAGGGGAAGAATGACCATGTTTAAACCCCAGTTTTGATGCTAACTCTTTCATAATTTCATTCTGAAAGTGACTTCCATGATTAGTGATAATCTATTTTAGGATTCCGAACCAGAATATAATTTGGTTGAATACAAAGAGTGCTACAATATTACTATCGGATTTAATAGTAGGCATGTCCTCTACCCATTTCGTGAAGTAATCCATGACCACAATGATATGATGATGGTCCCGAGATGAAGCTAGGTTACATTCCATAAAATATACCCCGCACTTGGTGAAGGGACTGACAATGATGACTGGGTGAAGAGGGGATGGATGTGAGCACATTTTCTGAGTGAACACCAGGCAAGGGTGGCACTTCTTGATCGCTTCAACACAATCTTTAAAAAATGATGGCCAAAATAATTGGCTCGCAATATTTTTGGGGCTATCGCAAGCTCAGATAAATGACCACCATAAGCCCCACTTTGACAGTCATTAAGAACCAACTCATCTTCCTTGTGGGTCAAGAAATGATGAAAAATATTATCTACTCCTCAATGATACAAAGTGTCTCTGATGAGAAGATAATTTTTATACTGATGACATATACGTTTTTGATCGTCTCTTGACAAATGATGGGATAGATTCAAGGTTTGAATATAGATTAGAGTATCTCCATACCAAGGGTATGAATATGATATAAGGAAGATATGTTCATCCATGAACGAATCATCATGAAAATGTTCCTCATCAAGTTGAGGGAAGTTTGATATCAACTCGACAAAAACTAGCGATTTCTTAGACTTTGCCGAAGAAAAATCGAGATCAAATTCTTGAAAAATAGTAATCCACTTATTGTATTTCCCCCCCCTATGATACACCTGGTGAGGTGTAACACACCCAACCCCTAGGTTCTCTTTTAAGGGGTGGGGTATCAAAATTTATTTTCCCTTAACTCTCTTTAGGTTCCCCTTTCACCAAAGAGTAGGTTCTTCCAAACCCGCAGGCTCTTTCTTGGCCCCTTTGAAGGATTTGAACAATAGGCGCTAGATTTCCATGCTAGGCCCCTTCCTTCATATGAACTTAGGCTTTTCCTAGGTGCCAAATCAAAGGGCACTTCAAAGCTTCAGGCTCCGGGTGTTCTTGACACACATGATTCCGAATCTGCCAAAATCTGAGCTTACAAACACACACGGACCAGATCTACGGTCCACACTTCTTTCACAACCAACAAATGATATTTACTTTGGGACTTTGATGTTCAGGAGTTTCGAATGCTCCAAACACCTCTTTCCTCTGAAGTGCTCTGTACCTGGAGTTATAGATCAAGCACCACATGTTTTACCCGATCAACGGTTGATATCCGTCATTTGCCCCACTTTGGGTGACTTGTAGTCAACGCTCCTCCGCATTCTTTCTTTCAGAGTACCAATCCTCCAGAGTAACAGATATCACACCACATGTCCTATTCCAATGGATGGTTCTGATGAACTCTGACGCTCCGGCCTTCGGGATTTCTCGTGCCTTTACTCTTCAATTCCTCCGGAGTGACTTTCCCTCGGAGTAAATCTCTAGTCTCCATGTTTTCCAACAACGAATATCTAGGATGATTCCTTACCTTTGGAGATTTGGACAAATTTTTTTAAACGTTCCACTTCCTTTCCTTCAGAGTTTTCACTTCCAGACTCCACTATCTTCTAACACATGTCCCTCTTAGATCGACGGTCACAATTTACTTCGGCAGTTCGGGCTTCGGGAGTTCTCAACTAGTGCAACCCCACTTTCCTATGAAGTGGCTATCTTCCAAAATGAAATATTTGTTGACACCTATCCTTAGCTGACGAATGAATCAGATGAACTTCGACTCTCCAACCTTCGAGAGTTCTTGTTCAACACACTCTCTTTTCTCCTGGAGTGACTTTTGTCCAGAATGGAAAATCTCTTGCCACATGTCCCTTTCCAACAGATGACTGGGATGACTTCAGGAATCTGACCTTCAGAACTCATCATGCCTTCACACTTCAATTATCCTAGAGTGACTTCTCTCCAGAGTGCAGGATCTGATGACACTTGTCCCTTTGTCTTGGACAAATCATATCTGGTTCGGCTCCAAAATATTTGGGAGTTTTGCGATGAAAAATCCTCTTTTCTCCCAGAGTCGATCAACGCTAGGCTGAGCACAAACTCAATATGACGGTTTGAGGGTATCTACGTGACCCCAGAGATCTACAGCTCGTAACTTCCGTTCAAGGGTCCCTTGGGTCCCAATGTGTGCCACTTTGAGAGGGACACCTGACAACGTTGTCACTCGATACATGGCCCCCCACACGATCTCGACGTAATACATGCATCCCCACATTTGAAAAATCATGAGGGATCTTGAAGGATCCTTAGATCCACGGTCCACATTAACTTCGAGACTTCAGGGGTTTTTGTGTTACCAAACCTCTGTCCTCTCGAAGTGGTCAACGCTGGGCTGAATATATCATAGATTCGATAGTCAGGATAGTTCTCGAGCATCCTCATATCTATGGCCCAGATTAAGTTTGGGACTTTGGGGGATTAACCTCCTATGCGGTGAATATTCTCAATTCTCTAGACCCACAAAGTCTGAAGGGCTCTAAGGGTTAACGCCTGCGTTCCTTCTCCAGATCCAACGATCGTGAAGAACTTCATCTCCTCCCAAATTAATCTCATCCATTTGTATTCTAAACAAAAGGATCTCTCCTTTCGGGGCTTGAATCTCGCTATCCTTCCTGAGCTTTGTCATATCCTTAAGTACTTAGGTATTTTTCCCTATTTCTCCTGAACTTAACACTTAGAGAAATCTTCCACGCACCCCTTGTGCTCATTTATCAACTCTAGAACTTAAGGGGGTTCTTAGTCTCTGCCCACCTCACAGAGACTCTATACATATATGCACTACCTGTCCTGAGCTTAACAGACTCCTTCCTTTAGAACGAGTGGGAGTGTTGAAATTCACATGTGAGGCTATGCCCAAGGTCACAAAATTCATAGTTGATTTATTTTAACTTGAGCCACCACGGGGCTCAGGAATTTACAGGTACAAGCCAAAGAATTCCTTATTTTATTAAATACACAATTAGGAAAAATTAAAGGGATACAATATAACCATTGAGAAAACATGCACATCCCTGCAAAACTCATAAGATATCCAACTTTAATTCACAGTTACCACTTAAATACACATGATATGAGAACACTTATCTATTAGAGGTTGTATCCAACTAACTGACTGTGGGTGTTTTCCTTTCCACCCAATCATAGGCTCATAGGAATTTGTTCTTAGTGCTCTGGCCACCCCCGTGCCAATACATGATATCACCAAGGAATTTATGCCAATTCTCAATGATCCTTTCTCTTTCACATCTTTCACAAGGTTTATTAGGTGCTTCCTTAGCATCAAGCTCATGGGCTTCTGCTTAGGTCTTGTTCTCTTCTTACTCTCAGATATTTCTCTCTCTGTCACGACCTCAACGAGGTTGATCACATGCTTCCTCAACATCAAGATCATGGCCTTCGACTCGTTCTCTGCTGGCGAGTTCCTCACATTCTCCACTCTTATTTTTATTCTCTGGTGTGCCTTGCACTCACATCCCTCCTATCATGTTTCTTCTGTCAGAAGAAAAATTGGGTCAGTTTGGGTCTGTAGGACCCTGTGGTACTTTGGGATGACATTTTGTAGCTAGACCATGCTTCCATTCATGGGGTAGTTGATGGTTCAACTACCAATCCTTTTCTTATTAACTAGTCTCTTATAATTTTTACATCCTTTCCTCCAGTGATATCATGGCTAGTACTTTCAAGGCTTCACACCCACAGTCAGTTATTGTAAATTCAATCAATAATACATTTACACTGTTCCCATGCCACAACATGGTAATCCTAATTAATGATTAATTACAAGTTGGGGGAAACAAAGTTGTTACATGAGGATGTATTGAAATAGATTGATATCTGCAACTACGATAGTTTTGCACAGTAAAATATAATGTTGTAATATTTGAACTGCATGTACAATGACCAAGGATAGTTTCTCTACTTGAGAGTATTTAAGTTTAGTACCGAATAATTTTCAACTAAGATAGTAAACAATGTGCTCATGGAGCTCATCATCCTCCTGAACCAGAACCATACCAATCGCCCCTTCAGACGCATCACCATAAAGCAAATAGTCTCTACTGTAGTTTGGAGGCTTCAACAGAGGTGCTAAGACCAAGGATTTCTTAAGAGCATCGAAGGATTCTTGGGATCACTCATCCCATATAAACGAAGTATCCTTCTTCAAAAGATGCATGGAACCCTTATTTAAATTAGCATAGTTCACTATGAACCAATGCAAGAATTTAGCCTTCCTCTGTAAACCTTGAAGTTGTTGAATGTTGCACGAGGGAGGCAATCAAAGTATTGCCTCAACCATCATAGGATCTACCATGATCCCATGCTCGGATACTAAGAATACTAAAATATGACCAGACCTAATGTAGAAGATGAACTTATGAGGGTTCAAATGGATGCGATAGTAACAACATCTCTCAAATACTAATCAAAGGTGAGTGGAGTGATCTACTCTCTTGCAAGAGTGAGCAGTGAGATCATTGAGGTAAGATTTGACAATATGTTTGAGATCGTGAAAAGCAAAGGTCATGGCATGTTGGAAGGTTCCTTTGATGTTTTTAAGGTTGAAAGGAATTTTTCGGTATGTAAAAGTACCCCAAGGACAAATAAACATTGTCTTATGTTAATCCTCAGGTTTGATTATACCCTAAAAACCCATCCATAAAGGAGAAGACTTCTCTTCTTGTACACTTGTCAAGAATATGGTCAATGAAAGGAGTCGAGAATTTATCTCTAAGACAAGCCTTATTCAAGTCTCAAAAATCCATACATACACGAATGGTTCCTTGTTTTTTATTCATAGGAATAGGGTTGGACACCCATTCAGTCAAGGGAACCTGGTAGATGAAACCAACATTAAGTAGCTTCTCTACCTCTACCTTAATAGCAGGGGCCTTCCTAGTATTAACAGCTCTAAGATGTTGTCGAACAGGTCTAGCATCTAGAGAAGTCTTGATATCATGTTTGCCAATGTTGGGGTTGATCCCTGGTGTCTCTTCATATGACCAAGCAAATACATCACATAATTATTTGAAGAGATCGGTGTAGATTTGAATTTCTCCATGCGAACAATCCACATCGATATATACATTCTCAATTTTTCCAGGAACTCGAGAGATGTCAATCATGATGGTAGGAGAAATATTTTGAATGTTTCATTTGACATACATATCATGCATATCTAGTGGAACCACAACATGACCGACCATCTCACTCAAGGTAGATCTAAAGTCATCCCGTTCAATCCTAACAAGCTCTGGGAGGAAATAAGAGCAATGGTGCATATCGTCCCAAGGCCTATCAGGACCATACATGGCCTCTAAGATGGCTTCATCTAAGGTTAAAGTATCATGGAGGCAATCACATGAACACGAATATTGGATGGCCAACACAGGCTCAATAACACAATCCTCCTCGTCTGTCTACGAGGAGAAAGGATCCAGGTCAGCAGTAGTGTTAAGAATAGATTGATACATAATTGTTTCTGCTGACAGTGGCATTTCCATCCCAATATGTGACTGACCTTCACACAACATAGTCAGGGAAGGTAGGGTCCAATGGTCATTGAAATACAAAGTACAAAAAGGAACAAAACTCATCGATGACGAAGACTCACTGGAAATGGAATGAATGTGATGAATTGGTGCCACCAAGTCAAAGGTACCCATGAGAGAGGAATAAATTTCGACACCAACATCCTTAGTTTCCTGTTGAGAATTTTTGATCAGAAGGATTAAAGGTACAACTGATGCACTAGGAATAGCATGCGCAAAGGACAATTGATCAATCGTCACTATTTTCCCTTCATGAGGAAAACATAAAGTGCAGAAAATGGATGACATGACTGCTATCATGGCATAAGTCCAATTATGCCCTAGTAGTAAATTATAGTCAAGAGGCGCATTAACTACCTCTACATAAACCTCCAATGTCTTTCCACCTAAATAGACTAGAAAAGCGGGAAGGATTTCGTGGGGTCGGAATGAACGCCCATCAAAAGTGGTCAACAAAGTCATAGATTCTGAGAGAGTCGAAGAGCCAATGGATTTCCAATAGGTTAGGGACATCACACATGTCGTAGCACCTTCATCAATTATAGTGCGTTTGATGGTAATTTTCATGTACTCCACATGGATTTGAAAGGCCATGTGGTAAGGTAAGAGATGCTTAACATCCGTGATGTAAAACTTAATAAACTTTGAGCCACATAGGTATAGAGCTCCTAGAGCAGATAACAAGGAACTCCTCTGCGAAGGACATGTCTAGAGTACCTCCAAAGCTGACATCGCACAAGGGGTTTGACCCAGATCTTCGACAATCGAATAATTCTAGGAAACTCTGGCATTATGATTGTGGGCATAGCATTTCAGTACTCCTTTCAGAATACGAGGCAGAGGTTCCATCTTTTCTATCTGCATGGGTGTTTATAGAGGGGGAGGAGACTCTAGACTTACAATAGTTCGTGAAGAACCATAATCATGAGATCGAGTGGCTACATCAATTCGAGACTTGACCATATTGACACATAGATTTCCACCTTCATGTGCCAAGGGGTTTTGACCCCCACTCAATGCATTTTTGGTGTTAGAGGCCCTCAAGGCCATGTGCTGATTATGTGGAAACATATTTGTCAACACAACGAGTGGCTATGATAAGAGGCTCTAGGATTCCTCAATTTTGGGGCATAGGTGGGTAAGGTGATCATCTTTACAAAGTTTACAAGGAAACTTCACCTTCCATTTTTCTTTCTTTCCCTTGTCAACATTATTATTTGATCTATCATTGTTAGTGTCGTCCTTAGATTTGTTATTATTTCTCCCACCCTTACGATTATTACCTTGTCCTTTTTTTATATTCCCTCATGGTTGCTGGTTACCATTTGGGTTTGTCGATGACTATACATAATACACATCTACCGATTGAATGGGAGTGGAGGACGAAGTTAAATCTTGTCCTGCTATAGGCTGGCTTAGAGAAATATCTTTCAACTGGTTCGTCACCAAATTTGTAGAATTATCATTTGTGGAGCCTATGATGCCATCGACATGAAGCCCATGATTTTTTCTAGGGTCATAGTTTGACCGTGGTGCATCAAGAAGAATTTCATACAACATCCCATATTGAGCATATATGAGGTCCAATTGTTGGGCTTTGAAGATAACTTCTTCCTCAAATGTTACTCTGGATGTAGAGACGCCCTTCGAAATATAAGGCAGTAAGGACTTAAAGAACCATTCCAATAGAAACTCTGGAGGAATGTAGGCTTTGATCAACCTCTTTCGTCTACACCACTCTTGAATATGGTCCGAGATATGCATGGATTTGTCTTGGCGGAGGGCCGGAAATTTTTTTATGTCGACATCATAATGAACCGACAACTGGAAGTGGTTGAGAAAGACCAAAACCATTTGATTAAAATTTCTATAGGTTCCCCCAGTAGCTCAATATACCATTTCGCGGTGACCCCTATGAGGGTGCATTGAAATAGCCTCAAATGAATAGAATCGTCATTCATGGAATTAGATGAGCACCAAAGATGAAACATAGTAACATGATCACCTAGATCCTCACCAGTATTTCCTTCGAATTTTGGAATGTCTGAAGGAAGCTTTGTGGTGACAAGGGGCCATGATGAATTGTGACGCACTGGGTGATTCATTAATTTTGAATAATCTAGTATATTAAGTGTGGCCAAAAAAGGGAGCTGGGTTTGCGGCATCTGAGCCCATGCACCCAAGAAAGATTGACGTTGAGGGATTGCAAGCCATCCAGGGTTCTGGTATATACCATGGCCCTGATCAGTAGGGTAATATCCTCCCCCAAACTAATTGATAAAAGATTGTATGGGCACCATACCTGCAGAGGTATCATAATGAGGGTTATAAACACTTCCCCCAGTTGGAGGAGCTCCAGGCTGGGGGTTGCCCATATCATGAAAATGACTTCCTCTGGGTGGAACTCTAGAGGATAGAGGGGGATTGTTCATAAGAAATGCATTTGTTGGAATCAACATGGAGGAAGAAGGGGTAAAGGATGGAATATAGGAAGTGACATTTCCGCCTGTTTGAGTACTCCACCCAGGAGTATTGAGACTAGGATTACACCCGGAATAAAAAAGAGGTTGACCTCCAACCACAGGATTTTTTTGGGGAATATGACCTCCACCAAATGAGAGAGGAGAATGCGGAGGAGCCATGCCCCCAGGTCCAAAACTAGGATTTTCATTAGTCGCTGGAATAGAGGATGAAAGTCATGATGACATATTGGGAATACCAAAATATAAAGGATTAGAGACCGAAGGTATTGTTTGAGAATTGTATCCTGACATACCAAAAAGAGACCCGAAAGGGTTTGTTCCTATGGGTCGAATAGAAACCACAGGTTGGGTAGTAGTAAGAATGAGAATCTTTGAAATTCCAATCATCGTGGCTGAAGGAGTTGAAGGGATCCCATTGATCACATAAGGTATAGGAGTTGAGGGAATCCCTATGTCATTCGGATTTGAATCAATACTCATTACTAGATAATCACAAGTTTGGGAAGTGGAGATATGTACAACATCCCTGTCTACATCTATCTCCTCAATCTAATTGTATTA
>ML872068.1:8639-19676 GCA_009831015.1 Picea engelmannii
AGACACAGAGTGCTGAGGAGGAAATTTGTTGTGAGTTCATAGAGAAATAGAATCACTGAGGATTCTGGACACTCTTCCAGGAGGGAATTGAGTAGGTGCTAGAGCACACAGAGAGAACTCTTTGAGTTCAAAGATAGAGAAGAGTCCAAGGAGGGATCTTCATAGGGTTGCTGAACACCTTGTAGACTCAGCAAGAAATTTTCTTGAGCAAAAGAGTGCCAGGAGGGCATCAGATTCTCCATCTGAGGGAGAAGGAAAAAGGGTTAATTCCTTAGAGGTTGAAGCTACAGGAAAATCTCAGAAGAGATAGAACCTTCGTGCATGCAAAGACTCTTCAAAGAGCACAGAAGTTGAAGAATCCTTTGAGGATTCAAGGAGAGAAGCTCAAGAGGAGTAGTTATTTCATGCACAGAGCCATAACTGCAGAAGTCGTAGAGGCCAGGGAACTCTTTGGAGAATTTAGAATCCCAAAAGCTCAGGAGGGATAGCGTCTTTGAGAATGCAGGCGAGACCCAATGGTGTAAAGCTCACAGAGGAAAAGAAAAGGTCGAAGCCTTTGGAATTTGGAAAATATTCCAAATTTCGGGAAGAAAGTGCATGCTCAACATGAGGAGCACAAATATCATCAGATCAGTCAAGAAGATCTGGACCGTGGATTTGTGTCCATGTAGCGTAGGAAGGGCGCAGTGGAAGAACATGTTTGAGCCATCAGATCTGGGTAAATGGACCAATATCCATCAGATCTGTGGAAAGCTATATGAGGTTTAAATCCTCACACACAGAGAAGAGAATCCAAAAAGTCCCGACAGGGTAGAGGTATCGGGATTTTTGACTTCGGGAATTTGGAGGTTCAGAGGACGAAGGACCGGAGATTAGGACTCATGGGTCCTGGGGTCCTGAAGGTATCTGAGTCATCCATCTAAGAAGGATAGGTGTCGTGAGATCCTTTCATATTGGGGATTCAGACAATGGGAAGTAGAGAAGGGAGTCTTTCGGCTTCACTGCTGGTGAAGTCCCGAAACGATTTGGACCATCCATCTATGGAGGACACATGGAGGAGATCGGGGAGTCCACCGGGATTTTGGATATCGAGGATTCGAGAGAACAAAGGATAAGTGTTGTAGGGGTCACGAAGTTCCAAAACGCGAAACCACGAAAAATTCGAAAGAACAAGGAGGACACGTGGCAGCAGAGCGAGGATATCGGTATTTCAGATACCGGGAAATCCAAAGAGTAGGGACTAGGAGAACCTTGCCTCGGGAAAGCCCAAAACATGGAAACCCAAAGTCGCTGAGGAAAAGCACGAGTTGCAGAGATCTAAGGTATTCGTGGTCATTTCAGAGTTCAAAACATTGGGAGTTCCAAGGACAAGAGAACCAAGCCTTTCAGCGTTGGAAACTCTGAAAACATGAAAGAAGGATAAAGCCAGGGCATAGGCATATCAACTTTTCGGAAGTCGGCTTTCCGGGAGTCCATAAGACAGGAGGCTGGGCACTTTTGTGTCGAGAAAACCCTAAAAGGGACTGTGGTCATATGGGAAGTGGTCACATGGACTAAGATCTGGACCAGGGGGATAATTACTGTGAGTGCCATTTCAACGTTTCAGTATTTCGGTGATCGGGATATCGAGGAGTCAAGGAATCTTGACATCACTCAAGGAGTCCCCGAACCCAAAATTCTATTTTTAGGGAAAAGGTCCACGGACGTATATAGAGGCCATGGGGAGAGTTAAAGGACCTGTGGATTGAATATTGGAGATTCCAGCAGGGAATCAAAAGCTATGATCTGGCTCAAAGGCAATAAAGAACGATCCTTAGACCGAGAGGTTGTGCAGTACCTGCTTAGGCAGGGGGTGCTGCGTTAGAAATGGTATCCGAGCTTGACTTTGTTTGTATATTTCAGGTAGAGGGAGCAGGAAGGAAAATACTCTGATATACAACAAAGTGGCATTAGAGGTAGCTTGCAGAGATAGGCAGAAGGAAGACAGAGTGATAGAAGCTCTGTGGTGATTGTTGCAGGTGCGCAACCGTCAATAGACAATCAAGTGGACTTTAAGGAGAGGCTAGAAGCACTCTAAGTTGCAGAGTGACAACAACAAGTTTTCCAGGAGGGTAGACGGGAACAGGAATATGGCTACGGAAGGCCATGGACGAGGTGGAAAGAAGAATCATCAGCAGTAGCCGAGCAAGGTTGATATGGATAGAGAAATTGCCGAGATCAAGGCGAGGATGGATGAAATTGCACTATGGGTGTAACAGAATACAAGGTCGAGATGGGTATATGAATGGTCCATGTGGACGAAAGAAAAATGGTCAGTCAGGGAATTGAAGGCCAAAATACAACAGAGGCTGTTGAAAATATGGTTGAGGCATGCTAAAAACCTCAACAAACCAGAGGAGAAAATGGTTCATGTGTGTGAACCAGAGGATGGGAGAAACCTCAGTAGTGAGAATGACATGGGATCAGTTGAAGATCTCAAAGACTGCCAAGAGGGTAGAACAAAAATTCCAAATTGCCAGGAGGGCAATGAGATGAGATCAATGTGGGATCTCATAAACTGTCAAGAGGACAGCCAGGGAATTTCACATTGCTAGGAGGGAAATGAAATGAGATCACTGCGGGATCTCATAGACTATTAGGAGGAAAACGAGGGGAATTTATATTTCCAGGAGGGTAATGGAAAGATATCAGCAGAAGATCTCAACGATTTCCAAATGAGTAATAAGATGGGATCAGAGGATCTCACAAACTGTCAAGAGGACAACAAGGAAATCCCATATTTCCAGGAGGGCAGGGGAGAGCAGATGAAATCGGAGTTGATTTTATATCAGTAGATGCAGCTGATAGAGAGGGAGGATCAGAGGGATCTTCTAATGATTGGGGGAATTAGAATATTCCTACCAAGCAGCCCAAGGGAGGTCAAAGTATGTATTGTATATGCAACAACAGCAAGAGAAAAATAGCCAGATGTGACTGTTAGAGCATTGGACCAGACATAGGTGTTTGCCCAAGCAGCAGATGAAGATGAGCATTCCAAGGAATGGCTCAACATTTTCAGCTAGGAAGCTGAGAAGACTGCAACAGTGAAGCTGACAGCGGAAGAGGAGGCAAAAAGCATAGATTTTGCTGATCTGTGTGAACAGTTAGAATCCCTGAAGAGAAGGGTGAAGGTGCAAGGCATGCACATCCAACAGATCAGGTTGGAAGCAAAAAGAGGATACCAGGCCAAGGAGCGACTGGAGGAAGTTGGAGATATACCAACACAAGAATAACTGGTAGGCGTTAAGCTATCAGAGGAGGGAGCTGAATGGCAGTTCAGTAAAAGGATTGCAGAAGAGAAATCTACAACAGGGTGGCAAGTTAATGCCACAAGAGATGGCATGGGATATCATGGTGATCAGCCCATTTGTAGAAAGAATTTGCAGCAGAGGAGACTGCATGAATAGATCCATCCATTGCAACAACTAGATGAGGTGATCAATGAGATCAGGGGGCTCATGATCAGATCACAAGAGACTGTCAGCAAGGAGAAGCTGAGCAGAAGGGAGAATGCTAGAGCAACAACAAAGCAGAAGCAACAACAACAACAAAGAGATGGAGCAGAGAGACAACTCCGAAGAGTTGTTTGGGATCCAGGAGGATTTCAATAGCCAAGGTGGAGAGCTCATGAGCAGGAGCTCATGAATTTTGCAGCAGAGGAGTATGATGCAGGAGCATCTCTCCAAGCCAACCATGTACTAGCCAACCAACCAACTCAGCGCACACATTCAATGAGGAAAGGCGCAACCCTTTCATGTTTTGAATTTGAATGTGAAGGCATTTAATATTGTAAGGCTATTAGAGCCATAGAGCCATGCCTATATGTAGGCTGTAGTTAATAGAGGATCCTTAATGGTTGTAAGGATGCAATCTAGCTCTGATTCGGACTAGACAACCATTTATTGGTAATTCAATGTAATTAAATGAGAGTTGGTGAGGATGGAGGGAAGAGCTCAAAGAGGCCCCTCATGTAAAAGATCTGTGATCTTGTTTTGGGTAGGTAGCAAGAGTTAGAGAAGAGAGAAGAGAGGAGGATATGAGACTCTGTCAAAGTCTGAGCTCAGGAACACCTTGTAAAGGAGGCATTTTATATTTATACAAACCATAGCAGTTTTTCCTGTGAATGTCTATCTGTGTTCTATTTATGCTGTGAATGTATGTTGTAGATGTGCGTTTACAGGGACATATAGGTTCTGCTATTTGTAGATTTATTTGATTTCAAGTTGGAGTTCTTTGAGGATTCAGGCCAAGAGGGCGCGATAGAACACTGTGGGTTTTGATAATCAGTGCTTAGAGAACACTTCCAATTCTGTAGAATTTGGACAAGGACGTGCTAGGAGGGCACACCAACTGAAATCATTGACTCAGAAGAAGACCTCAAGGTTTTTGAATACCTTGGAGGTGAGACTGTGCAGAGGAGGACACAGTAGAAGACAAAATCTCTGAGGAGTTCTGTAGAGCTTTTCCAAGAGGGAATTGAGCAGGTGCATAGAGTGCACAGAGGAACTATGTTGAGTTCAAGAGGAAGATAGAAGTACTGAGGGTTCTATAGAGCTCTGCCAGGAGGGAATTGAGCACAAGCACATAGTGTTGAGGAGGAACTCTGCTGTGAGTTCATAGAGAAACATAATCACTGAGGATTCTAGACACTCTGCTAGGAGAGCATTGAGTAGGTGCCAGAGTGCACAGAGATAACTCTTTGAGTTCAGAGACAAAGAAGAGTCCAAGGAGGGATCTTCATAGGGTTGTTGAACACCCTGCAAACTCAGCAAGAAGTTTTCTTGAGCAAAAGAGTGCCAGGAGTGCATCAGATTCTCCATATGAGGGAGAAGGAAAAAGGGTTAATTCCTTAGAGGTTGAAGCTATAGGAAAATCTCAGAAGAGATAGCACCTTCATGCGTGCAAAGACTCTACAAGGAGCGCAGAAGTTGAAGAATCCTTTGAGGATTCAAGGAGATAAGCTCAAGAGGAGTAGTGCTTTCATGCACAAAGCCATAGGTGTAGAAGTTGTAGAGGCCAAGAAACTCTTTGGAGAGTTTAGAATCCCAAAAGCTGAGGAGGGACAACATATTTGAGAATGCAGGAGAGACCCAATGGTGTAGAGCTCACAGATGAAAAGCAAAGGTCGAAGCCTTTGGAATTTGGAAAATCTTCCAAAGTTCGAGAAGAAAGCGCATGCTCAACAAGAGGAGCACAATTGCTGGCGGATCAGCCGAGAAGACCTGGACCGTGGATTCGTGTCCAGGCAGCATAGGAAGGGTGCAGTGGAAGAACAGGTCTGAGCCGTCAGATCTGGGTACATGGATCGATAGCTGTCGGATCTCTGGAAAGCTGCACGAGGTTTAAATCCTCACACATAGAGCAGAGAATCTGAAAAAGTCCCGACAGGGTAGAGGTATCGGGATTTCGGACTTTGGGAATTCAGTGGTTCAGAGGACAAAGGATCAAAGATTAGGACTCATGGGTCCCGAAGTCCCGAAGGTATTTGAGCCATCCATCTAAGAAGGACAGGTGTCGCAAGATCCTTTCATATTGGGGATTCAGACATTGGGAAGTAGAGAAGGGAGTCTTTCAGCTTCATTATTGGCGAAGTCCCGAAATGATCTGGACCATCCATCTATGGAGGACATGTGGAGGAGATCGGGGAGTCCACTGGGATTTCAGATACTGGGGATTTGATAGAACAGAGGATAAGTGTCATGGGGGTCACAAAGTTTCGAAACATGAAACCCCAAAAATGCCGAAAGAACAGGGAGGACACGTGGCAGCAGAGCGAGGATATCAGTATTTTGGATTTTGAGAAATCCAAAGAGTAGGGACTAGGAGAACCTTTCCTCGGGAAAGCTCGAAATGCAGAAACCCAAAGTCGCTGAGGAAAATCACGGGTCGCAGAGATCTAAGGTATTCGTGGTCATTTCGGAGTTCGGAACATTGGGAGTTTCGAGGACAAGAGAACCAAGCCTTTCGGCGTTGGAAACTCTGAAAATGCGAAAGAAGGAGAAAGCCGGGGAATAGGCATATCATCTTTTCGGAAGTCGGATTTCTGGGAGTCCAAAATACAGAAGGTCGGACGCTTTTGCGTTGAGAAAATCCCAAAAGGGACTGCGGTCATATGGGAAGTGGTCACATGGACTAAGATCTAACCCATCGGGCTAATTACTGTGAGTGCCATTTCGGTGTTTCGGTATTTCGGTGATCGGGAGATCGAGGAGTGAGGGACTCTCGACATTAGGACTCAAGGAGTCTTGGGACCCGAAATTCTATTTTTGGGGAAAAGGTCCATAGACGTATACAAAGGCTGTGGGGAGAGTTAAAGGACCTGTGGATCGAATATTGGAGATTCCAGTAGGGAATCAAAAGAGCCGATCCAGCTCGAAGGCATTAAAGAATGATCCTTAGACCGGGAGGTCATGCAGTACCTGCTGAGGCAGGGGGTGCTGCGTCATATTCTATATGAAAACAACTCTTCCTTGGCTTTCAACTCTTCTTGCAACTTCTCTATAGACTTATAGTGCAACAGTTTTGTGTGTGCATGACGAATTTGTATTATTTTTTAAAAGCAATTACAATTCAATTAACTTTAGGGAACTATCAGTATGGTACTATCTTATGAATTTATACAATTTACTAAGTTTAAGTATGGGAGGACCATCAAACAAACCTATTAGGTGTGCTAGTACCCAAGTAGAGTAGTTTTCGAGAAACCCATCAATGTGTAAGTATGAATGAGTGGTATGACATAGGTTTTACTTCATGGTCATGGTGTCATTGACATGCAAGGCTATGTTTGATTTTCACCTCCATGAGCACCTCTGTAGACGGATCACTTAGTGCATTGAGTTATCCTTTCCTCAGCATTGTTTCTTTCCACCCCTATGTTTCCTTTTGATATTTATTAACTTCTTTGCAAGCGCCTTTTAGGTTTATGAATTTATTACATCAAGATTCAATTAAGTCCTTTTCTTTTGATATGCATTAAGTACATCAGGACTTAGTGTAATGGTATCATAGCGAGTGAGTAGAGCTTGGGATAAATTGGCTTTTGATTTATCATTCATATCCATGTATTTATTTTTCATTTTAAAACATAACATTCTCTTTCCATTATTTTACCAGCTGCATTAGCCTCGAGAATTACATTGCATTAACCTTTTACCAGCCAAATATTACTTCTCTATTACATGGGATTATCTTCCTATCACAAAAAATTCTATGATTTTATCTTTTGATTAGAAGTTTTATGACACAAATGATTAAGCCTTTCTAATATGGATAATTAAACTACATACCATTCCTAGGGTGTTAGACATTTCATAGTGGTAACAGTATTTGCATTGCATATTATACAATTCACTCAATTAAATATTGAAACCTATCTACACAAATACTCAAGATAATAGGGGATCTAATAAGATTGTCAAGGAACTCTTTTGTTATTTTTATTATTTCTTGCTAGTTTGGTCTTCAAAATTATTTGTATTCTTTTCTTCACATATGATAATGGTCATACAACAACATTTTTCACCTCCTCTTTTCACTATTTTCTTAGATAACAACACCCTTGTCATAAATTACACCTAAGACAAAACTCTTTTCACCTGATACATGCCTCTGCATATATCCCATTATTATCCCCATTGTATTTATTCCATAATTCATTCTTCAATATCTCCCTCTCATCCTAATATCGTGCCATCAATATATATTGTTCAGTCTATTGCATCCACACTAAGTTTTCTCCTCTAGACCACAACACCTTGTCATAATGCTCCTTTAGCACAACTTAAGCCACCTTGTGCATGTTACACTCTTGTACTAATCTAAATATTACATGATTTATGCCAAACTCAATTCAAGATCCAACCTCTAGGGATTTCCTTGAACCTATAGATCTCACTTCTTAAGTATGATAGTCTCATTAAGGGTAAACACCTTGATTCATTGATTCATAATATGAACGCCTTCCTCAAATTACACCCTAAACTATCTAAGACTAACTATTTTACCTTTGTATAAAATCACTTAGAAGGTTTAGCAACGGATTGGTGGTAGAATCAGTTGGAGACCATTTCACTTTTTACCAACCCAAGTGACCACCCACCCAACCAAATCATTGATTGGATAGGATTTTGTCAAGCACTCCACAATTTTTTTTACCCTCATAGCTATAGAAAAGATTTAATGTGTCACTGGGTTCAACCTCAACAAGCTCCAATATAGTTGGTTAAATAATACATTGCTTTCTTCACCAAGATCTAGCTCCATCTCCACATCACTACAACTAAAAAGGTAGTCATCCTTAAGTTCAAATCCATTTTATTAGATTATTTTCATCATGAATTCGACTTGTTTCAGATCCCCATGTTGCACAAGGATTTTATCATTTCCTTAGAAATGGAAACTAAGCTAGACAACGTGTTCCCCTTACCTTCCCCTGGTCATTCTCCCTCTTCCTCCCACTCTAGCTATCAATGCCACCATCACTAGATCTCTTCCCATTCTTTTGTAGAATATTTTTACTTCAATAGAAATCCCACACTCACACCCAACACACCTGACCTATGAACCATTATCCTCAAATTAATACCTCACCAAACCCTGTTGGACACACCTACCACACTTAGAGGGGGGGGTGAATGAGTGTGGGGATCTTTTTCCCAAAACTTCCCTCTTACACAAAAACTCCTTAGTTAACATTCAAAAATTTCTCATTACTCATTGTTGTCATTTATAATCATTTAGATGTGAATACATATCAACAACATATATCAACAACATATCATCAACAAATCATCTCCACAAGGAACACAAAGAACACAAGATGTATGTACAATTTTTCTTTTTATTATGGACTTCAATACGGGGGTTTTTCAGCAACAACTAAATAGAGTACAACTATACAAGAGCACCATCTCTATATGCAAGAATCATATTACATTCTCAGAACCAATTGATATGAGGCAATAATCCTCAACAGATACCAATCTGTCAACATAAACAAGTGCATCAACCATGCACCAACCTATGTCAAACAACTTGTAATCAAACTCTACCATAAACAAGTGCATCCAACCATGTACCAAGTATATACCAATCATGTGTCAACTACGCATCAACAATGACTCATAAATATGTACCAACATCATCAACTATACACCTTATGTATGTGCCAACTTATCAACTGCTTGTCTCAACCATGACTAGTTTTGGATTAGTCAACAACCGAAACTTGAAATAATCATAAATTTGTACCTGTAATGAATAAATATATGAAACTGATATACAATGTTATTCAATGTGTTTTATGCAATTCCTCCAGGTGGCACTACTTGGAACCTCTCAGAAAAGGATTTATAGCAAAAACGACATACCTTGCTGAATTCTGGCTTATTCTAGAGAGCGAACTTGTAGAGTGTGCCCCACACAAAATATTCATTGAGTTGATCTGAAACTATTAAAAAACATACTACAGACTATACCCTAACCATCACATTTATTCTCATTTCATTTGGGTCTATTATGAAGAATGACGTTTTTACCCGAAACACATGTTTTTGACTAGTTTCAGGACTAGCCACAAACCCTATTTTCCACGAAGTGTAACTCCCAAAATACAATGACACACAAGATGAATTTTTTACCACAGATACTTGGGTATGTTTTCTCAATGGAATAGAAATTTCACGGTCTGAATCATTATAGAAAAACATTTATAGCGAAAATGGTGAGATGACCGGTAAATAACATACCTTGGAAAGCATCATCAAAATAATTTATCCTCCTTTCAATTTTGGCCCTCTTTTCTTCACCTTCCTTATTAAATTCAGCTTATATATCCTTGGTTACCTCATTCACCTATAGATATTCAATATGCTCAAGTGTTCCACACCAAAAATTCTCAAGAAGCTCTCACAAGAAGCTCTCCATCAATACTCCAAAAGATATTCTCACAAGATGCTCTCCATTGATCCACAAAAAGGATAATCTACAAAATACCATTGCTATATTATTTATACTTTCATCCTCTAGGTCACTTAACCCATTTTTAGGTCACTTAACCCATTTCTAGGTCACTTAACCTATTTTATTTATTTTAGGGTTAATCATTTTCCATAAATAGAAAGTTCTCCAATACTTTATCATTTAAATATTCGTTCTTGATTTTGTCACCTTACTTTATCATTTCTTGATTTTGTCACTTCTCTTGATTATTAAATAATCCACCTCGACTTTGTCACCTTACTTTATCATTTAAATAATGATTTCTTCTTTTAGGTCACTTAACCCATTTCTAGATCACTTAACCTATTTTCCTTATTTTTAGGGTTAACCGCTTTCCATGAATATTCCTTCTTGCTTTTGTCACCTTACTTTATCGTTTCTTGATTTTGTCACTTCTCTTTATTATTTAAATAATCTACCTTGACTTTGTCACTTTACTTTATCATTTAAATAATGATCTCTTCTTTTAGGTCACTTTGACTTCTTTGACCTTCGGGGCTTCAAGCCTTCATGTAGGGGTCCTTCATCTTCGTAAGGCCATAACTCTCAAACCATGAGGATTTATGTGACATTCCACATACCACCGGAAATGGAATGACAAGAACTATCCATCTAGGATGGTTTCACTAACAATTTCCTTGATATTCATCTCATTATTCCACATACAAGCATGGGTCCTCCAACCATTATTCTAGGATAACTCAATATGCAAAGCATCTTCCCGTGAGGGCTTTCACCATAAGGGGACCACTTTGGAGTTCATCCATTTATGCACCTTATCAATCATGATAAGACAATAATGAGATTATGGGTCCTCCAACCATTCTTCTAGGATAACTCAATCCGCAATGTGTCTTCCTGTGAGGGATTTCACCATAAGGGGACCACTTTGGAGTTCATCCATTTGTGCACCTTATCAATCATGATAAGACAATAATGAGTCATATATACATTTTTCCAACAATGCATCATATACCAATGAAACCACATCGATCC